>JAOTQJ010161903.1:0-27712 GCA_025642045.1 Solanum sejunctum | reverse complement strand
AAATATAAGGGCTTGAGGCGAGTACTCGAGTCTGTGCTTGAGGCGAGTACCGGAGTTCAAGAACTAGAGGCGAGTACCCGGTTCACATAAGGCTTAGTGGATCCACTTAGGCATTAGGAGGTTCACCTTGGTAAGTAACCCCCTTTCCTCTGATGTGGGGTTGACATCGGGATTCCGAGTTGTAGCTTGCTTGGTCTTATTTTATGTCGATTAATGTTTCTTCCCACACTATGGATTATGAAATATACAAGTTGATTTAGATTGTAAGCATGGTTTTACTTCAAACATCAGTCATACATGTCATATTGTTAGTATGTTATTCATTGCTTGTGATTATGCATTTTGCTTATGATGCCTATCTATTGTTGCCTTGCATCCCACATACTTAGTACATTCTAATGTACTAACTCATACTCTATGCCTACATGATATCACCATGTAGGAATTGATGTATCACTTGATTTTCTCCTCCTCCACGTAGCTAGTACGATTGTCTCTCAAGCTTGTTGGTGAGTCCTCCATTTCAGGGATGTTACTTATGATCTCTTCCTATGTATTAAAGCTATCTTTCCTTTACTTATGTATTGACCATGAGGGTGAGCCCAATTGTTTATTATGGCCCCCACTCTTATTTTTGCAGTAGATTTATTGTTGGACATGTTATGTATCTATGCTATGAGCTTTGACTCTCATTTTTCTTGATGTTATGATATAGAAGTTTACTCTTAGTCCCAATTCCCTTGTTTATGCTTATCTCTCATTGTCATTTTAATTGCTTATGCTACTAAGGATGTCTAATAATATGCTATGAGGCTTGTTTGGGGTTCCTCATTCGCCGGTCACGTCTAGGCCCTAGGCTTGGGTGTGATACATACGGTCCGTATGGAGTATTACGGTCCGTGAAGTTAGCTGTGTGGATGCTTTGCCAAAATTTTCTAAGTATGGAATCTTCAAGCTCAAGCTAAGTTTACTTTCAATCCCTCAGTTTAAGCTTATTTATGTTATTTAAGGCCGTCATTAGTCTCCTACATCAAGCCAAGTTCAAAGGAATTCGATTGGCTAAGTTTTTCACAAGTACAAATAGAAAGGTCAACTTTAAATGGGAATATTTTAGCACAAAACAAACTAGGTAGCCCACGACCTATCAAATTGAAGCTCTTTGAATTTGCTTTCCAACTCATCTGGTTTGACCTAATTTTGAGTTTGCAACAAGGAGTTATGAACTTTTTCGCAAAACCTATCTAGGCTAAGACGGGTGCTTTCACAGACCATGAAGAGCTTCACGACCCGTGAAGCTAGCAGTGCCAATTTCTGGATATAATTTAAAGGGGCATTTTATTGAGATGCTTTTGATATTTTGACCCATCCCCAAGGCTTTTAAAGACATTTATACCGCCCTTTTTTACATTCCTAAACTTCTACTATACTAAGTCTAAGCCCTCATTCAACATTAACCCTTGGTTGCAATAATCATACTCTCAAAATTCTCTCCAAGTCTCATCTTCAAGATTCAAGCTAGAATTCAATTAGGGTTTCAACTTTAAGCTAAATTCTTTTCAAATCCATCTTGCTAAGCAAGGTATGTGGGTTTTGATCCTTGATTCCTTTCAATCATGGAGATCCAAACCCCTTTTAAGTAATTTTGATGAATTTGAGTTCACTTTAAATATGGGTTTTCTTTGTTATGATTTATTAAATTCAATTGATGTGTGGGCTATACTTTATCTATGATTTTAAGTTACTTAAAGCTATAAAATGCTGGTTTGCATTGAGATTATGAAATTATGAAAGTGCATGTCCCCTTCAAAGCTTGATTTGTGCATGGGTAATCTATATCATGTTTTAAATATGAATTTTACTCATGTTTTTACTTGAATTTCATTATGAATTGTTGATTTTAAGTTGAATCTATATTACCCATGTTAATCTCACCTCATTCATGGCATATGCATTTATGAGCATTGGATTTTACAAAAATTAAGAAGTGGGTTAAGCACAATTATATTTATGTAAATGATTTTGATAAGATTATGGTTATAACAAGAATGTGATTACATATATGTCTATTGATTATGACTCTTTGAGCATTTCAGGTGCTTGCACCATTTTGAATATATGAATAAACTATTCCTATGCATGAGTATTATGAATTATGATTTGGCATTTGATCTAAATTATGAATTATTATGAATGATGTTAAGATTTTGAGCCTAGATGTGTGAAACAACTCCAAAAAGTGCCCGAAAATATACCTCAAAAGTGCTCAAAATTGTAATTTATATATATCTCAAATTCGTGCGTAATTTCAAAAATTCGACTTCATATTCTTATTCAGGGGACAAAATTGAGTGGAGTATGGGTCTAATCTCGAATTAAGAGCAACCATAGCAAAATTTAAAAATCATAAACGTACAATTTCCAAAGAGCTAGCTCGCGCCTGGCACGAACGCCTTGGGTGCGCCAGTGTGTATTTTGATGCCAGTCTTTTTCAGTTCGGTTCAAGGCTTTTGGGTCTTGGGCTTAAGCATTCCCATGCATGAAAATATCTATACTTAGTCATATTTCACCTTCATATCATCCAAGACATTCCCCAATACTCTCTCAAACACTTAGACTAATATCTCTCTCAAAATTTAAGTGTCCAGTTCTCTTTAGGATCTTAAGGAATTAATCCAAGCTTCAAGTCTTCATTCAAATCTTCTTCAAGGACTTCCCCAAAATCAAGGTATGTGGGTTTTAACCATTGGGTCCTTTCACCCATGGTGCCCAAACTTCCTTTTCACCTAAAATACATGTTTCTAATTGATTTTACATATGAGTTTTCTATTTTGAATTTGACTATGAACTATATTGGGATTTTGTACAAGTATGAATTTTTATGCATGCTTTGAGATATGAATCATGGAACTATCTTGAGATTTGATAAAAGGGTTTTGATGTATGTTATAGATGGTGTTACAAAGTAATGGTGGGATGATTTACTTCAAGATTTCTTGCATGATTTCACTCTTTAATTGCATGTTTTTATACTAGCATTGCACACCCACCAAGTATTTGATAAAATATATGGTTATGATTTCTTGAGGAATTGAAGGTCCAATGCATGTCTTATGAGATGAATGCCTTTGTGATGATGAAAGGGATGTATTTATATGATATTCTCTTATATTGTGTTGGAAATTGACCATGCCCAACTTGGGGGGTTGTGAGCCCGAGTAACCATGTCGAGGGGTTTGTACCTTGATAACCGGATTGAGGGTTTTGTACCTCAATTACCATGGGTGGTAGGGTGCAACGATCCACCAACTAATAAAGGGTTTGTACCTCAATCACCATGGGTGTAATGTACGATGATCCACCAACCAATCAAGGGGTTTGTACCTTGAAAATTGGGTTGAGGGGTTTGTACCTCAATCACCATAGGTGGTAGGGTGAGAGGATCCACCAACCAATTGAGGGGTTGGTACCTCAATAGACTATGAATTCTACAATAATGGTTTTTCCTTGCGCATATATAATGTTCTATGTAAGATGATTTACTTCAAACGTCTTCCATGCATACCATATTGTTATATGCCACTCATTGCCTATGCTTATGCATTTCAGTTATGTTTCTTATCTCTTGTTGCATTATATCCTACATACTTAGTATATTCAAACGTACTAACACATACTCTATGCCTACATAATATCACCATATAGGAATCAGAGCCTGACTTGAGCATCTTACTCCACGTGGCTAGTACGATTTCTCTCAAGCTAGTTGGTGAGTCCTCTATTTTGGGGACAATATCTATGGTCTCATGCTGTGTACTAAGACTATCTTTTTTTTATGTATGTATTGACTATGAGGGTGAGCAAGGATGCTTGTCTTAGCCCCCACTCTTATCTATGTAGTCGAGGTGTTGTTGACAAGTTATTCCATTATGTTATGAGCCTTGACTCTCTAGATTTAACGATTTCTTATGTTATGAAAGTTTCCTCCTTTTACCTTATCTCTACTCTTATTAATGTTGTTTAATGCTTCCACAACCAAGGACGTGTAATGATATGTAAGAAGGCTTATTTGGGGTCCCATTGGGTTCCTCATTCGCGCAGTCGTGTCTAGACCCTAGGCTTAGGTTGTGACAAACTTGGTATGAGAGCACTAGGTTGTTAGTGGTCCTCGACATCCAATACATCGCGTTGATTAGAGTCCTATTCATGGTCATGTTGTACACCACAATTATGAGTAGGAGGCTATGAGATATTTTAGAAAATATTTTCCTTCTTCATGTTCTAAGTCGTGCTATAGAGTTAAAGTAAGGTTTTCTCCCCTAGCAATTATTCTTTGCTATGCTAGATCAGGTCAACACAAGAGGAATGAGCGTCCGCACTCCTAAGGAACGATTAGCTCATGGTGAGCTCTAGGATGCTCTCACTTTGCTAGCACAAGTTATGGCTAACCAAGCCAACCAAGGGGCTTAATCCCCTCCTACTCCTACATCGACATCTCAGTGAGGGATTTTATGAGGATAAAGCCATCAGAACTCTATGGGTCTAAGGTAGATGAGGACCCTCAAGAGTTCATTGATGAGGTCTACAAGGTATTGGCTATCATGGGTGTTAGACTGGAAGAGAAAGCGGAGTTAGTAGCCTACCAACTCAAAGGGGTAGCACAAATATGGTTTAATCAAGGGAAGAAGGAGAAAGGAATCAATAAAGTGGTGCTTTGGAGTATTCAAGGTGGCTTTTCTTAATTGGTTCCTCTCTCTTGAGCTTAGGGAGGCCAAGATAGTGGAGTTTATGAATTTGAGATAAGGGTTTATAAGTGTGAGAGAGTATTTCCTCAAGTTCAATCAACTCTCTAAATATGCTCCCCACTTGGTTGCCGACCCAAGGTCTAGAATAAACAAGTTTGTGATGGGTGTATCCAATTTGGTGAGTGAGGAATGCTGGTCTGCTATATTGATTAGCGATATGGATTTATCCTATTTGATGACCTATGCCAAACAAATGGAGGAGGAGAAGTTGAGGAAGAGGAGGAGTAATAAGGCTAAGAGGGCCCATTTTGAGGGAAAGTTCCAAAGTCAAAGGGGTGGCCGATTTTATCAAGGCCATGGGTATTCTCATGCTTCTAATAGGGGTTTTTCCAATGACTTCTGGTCCAAGGTGGTGCTGGTGTGGTTCCTAATAATGTGTGTACAAAATGTAGTAAGGCTTATGGGGGCCCATGTTTGAAAGACACTAATACATGTTATGGATGCGGGGAAGTGGGTGATAAAAAGATTGATTGTCCTCGTAACAGCAACAAGGGTAAGGAGGTTCATCCACAAGGTGCAAATATGGTTCCTTTAGGGAGAGGTGGACAACAAGGTGGAGCCTCAAGGCACAATCAGTTCTATATACTCCAAAGAAGGCAAGGGGTTGAGGAAGTTCCCAATGTCATCACCGGTATGTTAAAAGTCTTTGATTTTGATGTGTATGCATTGATTGATCTGGGTGCCGCTCTTTCTTTTGTTACCCACTTTGTTTCCAAAAAGTTTCATGTCGAGCCCAAATTATTATGTGAAGTCTTATGAGGTATCTACTCCTATTGGTGCATCTATTTTTGCTAGAAAGGTGTATAGAAACTATCCTGTTTGTATTTTAGATAAGATATTGCCTTGTGATCTTATTGAGTTGGAAATGGTAGATTTTGATATCTACTTGGGATGGATTGGTTGCATGCATATTATGCCTCTATTGATTGTAGAACCCGAAAGGTCAAATTCCAATTCCCAAATGAATCTGTTCTTGAGTGGGAGGGTCATGATGTGGTGGTCATGGGTAGGTTCATATCTTGCATTAAAGCCCGTAAGTTGATCTTTAAGGGGTGTCTCTATCATCTTGTGAGGGTAAGGGATATGGAGTCCAAGGTCCTTTCTATAAAGTCGCTTCTAATTATAAATGAGTTTCTTGATGTCTTTCTAAATGACCTTCCCGGTGTTCCTCCCGAAAGGAAAATAGATTTTGGTATAGGCATCTTTCTCGATACTCAACTCATTTCTATTCCCCCATACCGCATGGCCCTGGCTGAGTTAAAGAAGTTGAAGGAGCAATTGAGGGATTTGTTGGAGAAGGATTTGATTAGGCATAGCCAATCACTTTGGGGTGTACCGGTGTTGTTTGTGAAGAAGAAGAAGGATGGGTCCCTTAGAATGTGTATCAACTACCGACAACTTAATAGGGTTACCATAAAGAATAAGTATCCTTTTCCAAGGATTGATGATTTGTTTGACCAATTGCAAGGGGCTAGTCTCTTCTCTAAGATTGATCTTCGGTCTGGATACCAACAAGTGAAAGTGAGGAAGTGTGATATTCCTAAGACGACCTTCTAGACTAGGTATGGGCATCATGAGTTTGTTGTGATGTCTTTTGGGTTGACCAATGCACCAGCTATCTTAATAGATCTTATGAATAAGGTCTTCAAACCCTACCTTGATTTATTTGTTGTGATTTTCATTGATGATATTTTGATCTATTCACATAGTTAGGATGAACATATGGACCATTTGAGAGTAGTGCTACAAAGATTGAGGGTAGAGAAGTTGTATGCCAAGTATGAAGAATGTGAATTTTGGTTAAAAGAGGTTGCTTTCCTAGGTCATTGGTGTAAGTGGATGGTATTAATGTAGATCCTAAAAAGCAGATGTGATTAGAAATTGGCCTAGACCATTGACCCCATCGAATATTAGGAGTTTCTTGGGCTTAGCAAGTTACTATCGGAGGTTTGTGAATGGGTTCTCTTTTATTACTTCTCCTATGACCAAGTTGTCAAAAGAAAGCCAAATTTGTGTGGACCGAGGAGTGTGAAAAGAGTTTTCATACATTAAAATATAAGCTTGTGTCCTTTCCTAATTGTCACTACTGGAAGGGCTAGAGTGATTTGTTGTGTATTGTGATGCTTCAAGGATCAGTTTGGGTTGTGTTCTAATACAAAATGCTAAGGTGATAGCCTATGCTTCTAGACAACTCAAAGTGCATAAAAAGAATTATCCTACCCATTATCTTGAATTAGCTGCCATGGTCTTTACTTTGAAAATTTGGCATTACTATTTGTATGGGGTGCATGTTGATGTGTTCACTAACCATAAGAGTCTCCAATGTGTCTTCACTCAAAAAGATCTCAACTTAAGACAAAGAAGGTGGTTAGAACTCCTTAAAGATTATGATATGAGTGTGCGTTATCATTTCGATAAGGCTAATGTGGTGGCGTATGCTTTGAGTAGGGTGTCTAGGAGTAGCCTAGCTCATATTGATAATGGTGGCAAAGGGGTGGCTATGGAGGTCCATCATTTACTAGATTGGGGGTTAAGTTGGAAGATGTGGATAATGGGGGTGTTGTGGTAATTGATGGCTCTAAATCTTCATTGGTTGAGGAGGTAAAAGCTAAGCAAGATCTTAACCCCATTATGTTAGAATTGAAGGCATTGGTAAGGGATGGTAAGGTGGAGGTTTTCTCCTATGGGGGAGATAGTATCCTTAGATACCAAGGTAGGTTATATGTGCCTTGTATTGATGGCTTGAGAGAAAAGATTCTTGATGAGGCTCATGGTTCTTCTTAATCTATTTACCGCGGTTCTACTAAGATGTATAGAGATTTGAGAGAGGTGTATTGGTGGGGAGATATGAAGAGGGATATTGCCAAATTTGTTTTCAGTTGTCATAGTTGTGAACAAGTCAAAGCCGAGAATCAAAGACCGGGTGGCGTAGCATAAGACATAGAGATTTTTACTTGGAAGTGGGAGGAGATTAATATGGATTTTGTGGTTGGGTTACCGAAGACTAGAAAGAATTTTGATTCTATTTGGGTTGTGGTCGATAGGATGATAAAATTGGCTCACTTTCTACCGGTTAAGACGATATATGGGGCTGAAGATTATGCTAGGTTATACATTCATAACTTGGTGAGGTTGCATGGGGTTCCTTTGTCCATCATATCAGATCGTGTTGCTCAATTTACTTCACATTTTTGGAGGTCCTTTCAAAGGGGTCTTGGTACAAGAGTTAAACTTAGCACAACCTTTCACCCTCAAATGGATGGCCAAGTTGAAAGAACTCTCCAACACTTGAGGTTATGGTTAGGGCTTGTGTATTGGAGCTTAAGCGTAGTTAGGATGATCATTTGAGTTTTCCGATAATAATAACTATCATTCTAGCATCGGTTTGGCCCCTTTTGAGGCTTTCTATGGTAGATATTGTAGGTCACCGATTGGGTGATTTGAGATTAGAGAGGTGGCTTTATTGGGACCAGATCTAGTTATGGAGGCTCTTGAGATAGTTAGGGTGATTAGAGAAAGTTTGAAGATGGCCCAAAGTAACCAAAAGTCCTATGCTGATGTAAGGAGGAGGGATCTTGAATTCAAAGTTAGTGATTGAGTTTATTTGAAGGTGTCACGTATGAAGGTATGGTTCATTTTGATAAGATACGCAAGTTAATTCCGAGATAAGTGGGTTGTTATAGGTTAATAACGAGGATTGTCAAGGTAGCTTATGCCTTGGAATTGCCTAGTGAGCTAGATTTCGTTCATATGGTTTTTCATGTATCCATTTTGAGGAAATGTGCAGGAGACCCTAATGGTATTGTGCCTCTTAATGTTATGGGCATTGTTGAAGACAATTTGACTTATAAAGAGGTTCTGCTTCAAATTTTGGATAGACAAGTGAAGAGGTTGAGAAGCAAGGATGTGGCTTTCGTTAAGGTCCTTTGGAGGAATCAACAAGTTAAAAGTGTTACTTGGGAGGCCGAAGCGGATTTGCAAAAGCGATATCCTTACCTTTTTCAATTCATTCAATCCTAAGGTATTAATCTAAGTCCCTTATGTAATTTCAAGTCTTAAGTTCAGCCTCATGTCATTGCATACATTCATGTCTAAATTGAGTTCACAATGATTTTACACTTATGTTGAGATTTTTGAAATGATGTTTAAGTGCATTGTTTCAACCTTATGTGGCCTGAAATTGTCATGTTTACGTCTCTTCTATACCTTTCTTTTAGATTCAAGGATGTATGTTCCCAAGGGAGAGATATTGAAACGACCCCCCAAAGTGCTCGAAAATGTGCCTCAGAAGTGCCCGAAATTGTAATTTCTATATATCTCAAAATTCATGCGTGATATCAAAAATCCAACTTTATATGCTTTCCCAAGGGGACAAAATTGAGTGGGATTGGGTCTAACACCAATTTAAGCGCAACTATAGCAAAATTTGAAAATTGCAAAAATGCAATTTCAGAGAGCTAGCGGGACCCTAGCTCGACGTACCTTGGGTGCGTTGGTGTGTATTTTTGTGCCAGTCTTTTTCACTTCAGTACAAGGCTTTTAGGTCTTGGGCCTAAGTCTTCTCATGCGTGAAAATACATATACTTAGCTATATTTCACCTTCATATCATCCAAGACATTTCCCAACTCTCTCAAACACTTAGACTAATATCTCTCTCAAACTTCAAGTGTCCAAATTTCTTTCGGATCTTAAGGAATTCATCTGAGCTTCAAGTCTCCATTAAAATCTTCTTCAAGGATCTCCCCAAAATCAAGGTATCTAAGTTTCAACCAGTGGATCCTTTCACCCATGGTGCCCAAGTTAAACGACCCCAAAAGTGCCCAAAAATATGCCTCGGAAGTACCCCAAATCATAATTTTCATATATCTTAAAATCTGTGCATTATATCAAAAATTTGATTTCATATTCTTGATTACGGGGTCAAATTGAGTGGAAAATGTGTCTAACTTCGATTTTAGAGCAAACGAATCACAATTTTATTTTTCTAAAATTTTGATTCCCAAAATTGATCTGCGACGATACCGCAAAGCGCAGCAGTCACGGAACTGTGTAAATTTTGCCTTCACGATTGGTTTGCATCCCAGACCAAATGCAGACCTGCGTTTTTATTGTCAGCGATTTTTATCTCGGTCCAAGGCTTTTGGGTCTCGGGCCTAAGCCTTCCCATGCATGAAAATACCTATACTTGGCTATATTGCACCTTCATATCATTTAATACATTTCCAAATACTCTCTTAAACACTTAAAACAATATTTTATATCAAAATTCAAGTGTCCAAAATCAATCCGGATCTTAAGGTTTTCATTCAAGCTTCAAGTCTCCATTTCAAATCTTCTTCAAGAAATTCTCCAAAGCTGAGGTATGTAGGTTTCAACTATTGGGTCCTTTCATCCGTGGTTCCCAAGCTTCCTTTTTACCTAAGTTGCATGATTTAAAGTTGGTTTACTCATGGGTCTTACTTATTATAAATTTCACTGCACACTATGTTAGGGTTTCATGAAATTGTGATTCTTTTTGCATGTTTTGAGCTATGAATCTTGGATCTATCTTGAGATTTGATGAATGGTTTGGTGTATTGTATGATGGTCTTACCAAGTGGTGGGATGATTTACTTCAAGGTTTCTTGCATGATTTCACTCTTTAATTGCATGATTTTACACTAGCATTGTACACCCACCAAGTGTTTTATAAAATATCTAATTATGTTTTCTTGAGGAATTGAAGGTCCAATGCATGTTTTATGAGTTAAATGACTATATAATGATGAAGAAAATGTATATATATGATATTCTCCTTTATTGTGTTGGAATTTGACCACACCCTACTCGGGGAGTTAAGAGCCCTGGTAACCATATCGAGGGGTTTGACCTTGATAACCATTCAAGGGTTTTACACCTTGATAATTGGATTGAGGGGTTTGTATCTCAATCTCCAGGGGTGGTAGGGTACGAGTATCCACCAACCAATCAAGGGGTTTGTACCTTGATAACCGAGTTAAAGGGTTTGTACCTCAATCACAAGGAGTAGTAGGGTGTGACTATCCACCAACCAATCAAGGTGTTTGTACCTTGATAAACTATGAACTTATTAATCATGGTCTCTTCTTACACATTTAATATGTTTTATGTAAGCATGATTTACTTTAAGCATCTTCCATGCATGCCATATTATTATATGCTACTCATTGCCTATACTTTTGCATTTTGACTATGTTGCTTATCTCATGTTGCATTGCATCCTACATACTTAATACATTTAAACATTCTAACACATACTCTATGCCTATATGATGTCACCATGTAGGAATTTAAGCCCCACTTGAGCATCTTCCTCCATGTGGCTAGTACGATTTCTCTCAAGCTAGTTGGTAAGTCCTCCATTTCGGGGACAAAATCTATGATCTCATGCTATGTACTAAGACCATCTTTCTTTTATGTATGTATTGACTATGAGGGGGAACCTAATTTCTTGTCTTGGCCCCACTTTTATCTATGTAGTAGAAGTGTTGTTGGACGTGTTATGCATTGAGCCTTGACTCTCTTGTTTGATATTTATGTTAAGAAAGCTTTCCTTTAGTCCCTTTTCCATATTTCTAATTCCATTATGTTGACTAATTTCTTCTGCGGCCAATGATATGTTAAGAGTCTTGTTTGGAGTCCCTTCAGGTTCCCCATTCGCCATGTCACGTCAGGCCCTAGGCTTGGGTCGTGACACTAAGCATTTTTTTCACCTAATATACATGCTTCTAAGTTGATTTTACATATGAGTTTTCTATTATGAATTTGATTATGAACTATGTTGGGTTTTTGTAAAAGTATGACTATTATGCATGTTTTGAGCTATGAATCTTGGAACTATCTTGAGATTTGATGAAGGGTTTTGATGTATGTTGCATGATGGTGTTACCAAGTATTGGTTGGATGATTTGATTCAAGATTTCTTGCATGATTTCGCTTTTTAATTACATAGTTTTGCACTAGCATTCCACACCCACCAAGTGTTTGATAAAATATCTGGTTATGATTTCTTGAGGAATTGAATGTCCAATGCATATTTTATGAGATGAATGACTTTATGATGATGAAAGGGATGCATGTATATGATATTCTCCTATATTGTGTTGAAAATTGACCATGCCCCATTCGGGCGATTGTGAGCCTGGGTAACCATGTCGATGGGTTTGTACCTTGATAACTGGGTTGAGGGGTTTGTACCTCAATCACCATGGGTTGTAGGGTGCGAAAATCCACCAACCAATCAAAGGGTTTATACTTTGATAATTGGGTTGAGGGGTTTGTACCTCAATCACTATGGGTGATAGGGTGCAACGATCCACCAACTAATTAAGATATTTATAGCTTGATAATCGGGTTGAGGGGTTTTACCTCAATCACTGCGTGTGGTAGGGTGAGACCATCCACCAACCAATTGAGGGGTTGGTACCTCAATAGACTATGAACTCTATAATGATGGTCTTTTCTTACACATGTATAATGTTCTATGTAAGCATGATTTACTTTAAGCATCTTCCATGCATGCCATATTATTATAGTAGTCATTGCCTAGGCTTATGCATTTCAATTATGTTGCTTATCTCTTGTTGCATTGCATCCTACATACTTAGTACATTCAAACATACTAATATATACTCTATGCCTACATGATGTTACCATGTAGGAACCGAAGCCCCACTTAAGCATCTTTCTCCACGTGGCTAGTACGATTTCTTTCAAGCTAGTTGGTGAGTCGTCCATTCTAGGGATAATGTCTATGGTCTAATTCTATGTACTAAAACTATCTTTCTTTTATGTATGTATTGACTATGAGGGTGAGCCAAGTTGCTTGTCTTAGCCCCCGCTCTTATCTATGTAGTAGAGATGTTGTTGGACAAGTTATGCTATTATGTTATGAGCCTTGGCTCTCTTGATTTATTGATGTCTTATGTTATGAAAGTTTTCCTTTAGCCCCTTTTCCCTTATATCTACTCTCATTAATGTTGTTTAATGCATTCGTGACCAAGGATGTGTAATGATATGTAAGGAGGCTTGTTTGGAGTCCTCTCGGGTTTTCCTTTCGCCGTGTCACGTCTAGGCCCTAGTCTTAGGTCGTGACAATGTGCATTGAAGGGATTTGAAATAACTATTTCCTCCTTTGAGACTATGTATATTTATAAGTATTCTTGTAGGATGACAATTGAGCACCAATGGATTAAGGGTTCTCTCTCTTTCCTTGAACTATGTGCCTAACATAGGTTGTGAAAATCCTATCCGAAATGGGTGGTGTTCCCATAGGAAAGGTTGCTTCATATGAAATGGGTGTTGTTCCCATAAGGTGAAATATAATATGATATGATATTATGTATAAATCCTATCCGAAATGGGTGGTGTTCCTATAATGAAGGTTGCTTCATACAAAATAGGTGGTGTTCCCATAAGGTGAAGTATGGTTTATCTTTGGCGAGTAGACTACCTCTTTACCGGTGAGAAGTTTTCATCAAAATTCTAAGTAATATGTTGCTTGGTCTTACTCCTGTCGGTTGAGGTCACATCCCCACTATATATGAGCATTATGCATATCATGCATCATCGAAATAATGGCCTATTATATACTATTCTTCTTTGGATATACTTCTTTTCATATTATGTGACCATGTCATCTAACATTGAATGCATGTTTGATAAGTCATAAGCATTGTATTCGTATACTTAGTATATTTAAATATACTAACACATACTTTTGCCTACATGATGTAGCCATCTAGGGACCGAGGACTACGTTCATCTACCGTTTGATGGCTATATCAGATCTAAGACATTTGTTGTTGTGAGTCCTATCTTCCAAGGGCAAGCCACCATTCCTCTACCTATGAAGTCCTGCTAGTGTTATTTTCTTTGAGAATGAGCCCGAGATGTGTCTTGGACCCTGTCCCATTTGGACATCTTGTAGACTCTTGTCGAACCTATATGTTATGTGTTGTATTTGGAGATTTTGATTTTGATTATCTATTTGATATGGCTATTATGGATTGATTATGAGAATTATGATAAGTATGCATGCTTAGATGTGGAAATGTGAAAGATCCTAAGTCTCGAAGTGCCCCAATAGAGTGAGTCATACTTGCCTACCCCTTAGTCTTTATGTGCTATTTGCTATGTGCATTCATGTTACTCCTTTTCCCTATTACATCCCCATAGCATGAGTCCTCTTTCCCATCCCTTAGAACTATGTTTTTACCATTTGAATGAGCTTCCGAACCGATGATGTGAATTTTGATACTTTGAGGCTTGTTTGGGTAGTCTCGCGTTTTCTATTCACCATGTCACTCTTAGACCCTAGGTCCGGGTTGTGAAACCAAGATAGGCCTCTTGGATGAAATAATATTGGGCTTATTAATTTGGACTTTTTTATTCTAGCCTAACTCAATTAGCATGTGTTTTAATTAAATCCATATTTATTGGACTTAAATAATTAACCCAGTTATATTAATCCATAATATTTATTTGGACTAATATATTCATGAATTTAATATAATCTGAATCATTTTAAAATTTATACTTAATAAATTTTAAATGATTACAAATGTTGTTGCTTCAAGTTTGGTCGGAATATTTATCATTTAAAGACTAGACTTGAAGTATAAATTTAGTATTATAATAATAGTTATTATAATATTAAAGAAAAGTATTGAAATAATATTATAATCTTATTATTATAATATTATGTAGGAAAGGAAATTATTCTCAACTTTACCTTATTTGAAAAAACAAATAAAGTTTGACCTTTTCTTTCCTCTTTTTTTTTTCCTTTTCCTGTCCTTTTTTTCTTTCTTCTTTCCTCTTTCTTTCTCTCCTTTTTTCTTTCCTTTTCATGGTCTTATACAACCAACTTTTTTATCTTCTTTTTTTTTTCTTTCTTTTCCTTTTTTCTTTTTTTTTTCCCTTTCGTGGTACTTACATGTACCATCTTTTCTTCTTCTTCTTTTTTTTTCCCCTTCTTTCATTCATTCTTTCATTCTTTTTTTTAATCTATAAATAGGAGTGTGTCTTCATATTTTTCAATCAAATTTGAAGTCCAACCCTCATACGTCTTTGTTGAGGTATGATTTTCTTCTTTTTTTGTTCGTCCCCTTTTTTGTAGGTCAAAGGGAGCAACATTTGTGCTTTGCAGATTCTATAGTACAAGAATGTGATCTTGAGATGTGAAGGAATGTGTTCGATGTCCCCACATTAAGATCACCAACTCGAGTTTTTATAATATTCCAATGTTTAAACATATGAGATCACCAATTCGAGGCTTTACAATGCTTAAAATGTTTAAATATAAGGGATCACTGATTTGAGGCTTTACACTGTCCCAAATATTTAAACATAAGAGATCACCAATTCGAGGCTTTACAATGTTCCCAATGCTAAAACATAAAGGATCACCAATTTGAGACTTTACAATATTCCTTATGTTTAAACATAATGGATCACCAATTTGAGACTTTACACTGTCTAAATGTTTAAACATAATGGATCACCGATGCGGGCTTTACAATGTTCCGAATGTTTAAACATTAGGGATCACTAATTCGAGGCTTTACCATATGCCTAATGTTTAAACATAAGAGATCACCAATTTCTAGACTTTACAATGTTCCCAGTATTTATACATAAGGGATTACCAATTTGAGGTTTTATAATGTTCCAAATGTTTAAATATAAGGGATTACCAATTGGAGGCTTTACAATGTTCCCAATGTTTAAACATAAGGGATAACCAATTTGAGGCTTTACACTATCCAAATATTTAAACATAAGGTATCACCAATTCGAGGCTTTACAATATTGCCAATGTTTAAACATAAGGGATTACCAATTCGAGGCTTTACAATGTTCCCAGTGTTTAAACATAAAGTATCACCAATTCGAGGCTTTACAATATTCCTAATGTTTAAACATAAGTGATCACTAACTTGAGACTTTGTAATGTTCCAAATGCCCCAATTAGCCATATTTTTATCTTATTTTGATTCTTGTCCCCTTTTTTATGTGCTATTATTAGTGAAGGATAATACTTTTCTTTTTATGTAGCTTGAACAATAGTTTATTTCAAAGACTACATTTGTCCATCTTATGGACTCAAATATGGTATAATCAGAACACAAGTTAGCAAGATAAAACCAAGCTTTTGGTCCAAGATCCTTTAGTTGGTCATTATTTTGATGCATGGCCATAATTGAGAAACATGTTTTATAAGGTAAATTGAACCTTATAATGTTACCACAATCTTACAAATCTTCCAAAGTATGGTATCTTGAGAAACTAAATCTTCAAGGCACAAATCTTACAAGCACTCTTTCAAATTTAGGGTGTCACATGATTCAAGAAGAGTTATGTTTGGGGGGATAAAATTCTGTTTGAAGGTGAATATCATTGTATCCCAGGATATTCGGAATGAACAGAAGATTTCCTTAGCAAAAATGGGCAAAGTTTGAACAATGCTAATATTTGAAATGTTGTCTTTATTTCTCCTTTACCTACAACCAGAACTCCAATATCATGCAGGCCTTTTGTGAGGTTTGGTGTCCCCAAATAAATACTACTTACGTCTTTTGGAGAAGCATCTATATCCCTTTGGGATTTGAAAACTCTTGGTCACTTGTTGATTAGTGGTTTCCTTATAAAGAAGTGATACCTAATGACAGAGCTTACAAGCCATAATGCCAAAAATTATAGATTTCTTCCTCAAACTTGTGAGTATTTATTTGCTACCTTTCATCATCATAGAAAGGAGAAGGGTGGTAGCTCAGGGACCTCTTTTAGTGAGTGAATACAATTTTCATGTAAAAAAGACATCCAGTATGAGCTAGATCCCTCGAGAAAAGAGAAAAAAGAATCAACGCCTATCATCAACACATAATCCAACAGGTAAAATATCAGTAGAGGTGAACACATGTTTAAGCTCTCAAAGATGGAATTTTCTATGCTTGGAGCAAAACACCAACAATATGAGACTTATTTGGCAACTTTCTTGTCATACTGGTTATGTGCCTTTTATATTTCTCCCTGAAGAAGGGAATGTTATTCGGCCTAAAAATTTTAAGATGACAAGCTTGATGGAGAGTGGTCGAAGGTTAGCTTTGTAATCCCAGTCTTAGCAAGCATCTATCATGGCTTAAATAAGATTTTAAATTCTTCACAACTTGATCACATTTTTCTATTCAGTATGTTTATGTTTGGATTGATTATTACCTTAAGACACATTATCTTCTTACTGGTGGACCTTCTCTCTCGCAAATGGTATTATATTCTGGCAAGGGTGCTGCAAAATATTTTGACAAAGATGAGGCACGAAAGTGAGTCATCGGGGTGAAAACCTTGTGTGGAATGCGACCATGCTTAATAAGCCTCACCCAACTTATTATGTTGATGATAACAAAGCTTTAGAGTTGGAGTCATCTTATTTTATGAGCCTCTGCTTTAATTATCTAGCTTAAGGACAGGAGATTTCTTCTTAATCGATCCATATAGTACCCACTGATTTAGTCATCACTTTGGGTTTTATCAAGATATTCTTGGACATCTCGAAAAGGACATTTGTGCTAAATCTCTTGATGAGGTCATGTACTACTATGTCAAAAGCGACATTTCCACTTGTGATTACTTCTGCGAAGAAACTTTACACCACTCGATATCTCTCTTGGTGGGAAAGATCCTATGGGAAGTTTTTGAGGATAATTTGTAAACTTTGGTGAAAAATGCTGGGCCAGACTTCACCACTCCTTTAGAAAAAAACAGTCAAGATATTGGAGAGGCAATCTTAAAAGTTGATACTCCACTTGCTCCACAACCTCAAAGTAAGAGGCTCAATTCTTCTATGGGATATAAGAAAGAAGTAGCTCGTTCTTCTACCGATGTAGAGAGATGCCCCTTAATTATTACATCTAGAAAGGAAACCTCTCAAGAAACAAGTAAAAGTGGCATGGAGATCAATGTTAGAAGAGGAAAGCACATGAATCAACTAAGTTTGAAGCTGTTGGGTTAGACATCATGGTCTAAAAAGGTATTGATGTTCCACTAAAAACATTAGGTATTTAGAGTGAGACGGTTTCCCCTTCGACCACAAATCTTATTTTGGTCAATTTATGGTTAAGTAATTTGCTAACTTTCTTCCCTTTCATTTTCGGTAGGCAAACATTGTTAAGCATCTAAAAGAATCACTACAAGAGAGGCTACAAATTAGTGATAAGTCTATCACGATATCAAAACCTGTGGTAGGGTCAACTTTAGCTATTGAACAATGCAAGAGAATCACTTCCACTTCTGGTAATCAAGATTTAAGAGGGTTGACCCTTGATTCAAATGGTACTCCTCCACTCTTTTCAAAGCCAGGTGGGGCTACGTCTATTTTTCAAGAAAAAAATCTTATTTTGACTCACAAAAAAGGTATATCTTAGGCCTTTGGAAAGAGATTTGTAACAAACTTTATAGAACTTCTCTAGACTTAATTTTATCTTACAAAGTAGATATAGGCCTTTGGAAAGAGATTTATAGCAAACTTTGTAGAACTTCTCTAGACTCAATTTCATCTTACAAGTAGATATTTATGAGATTCTCCAAGAGATTAGCGAGAAGTGTTTCATAGATCTTTCATCCTTGGAGCATTTGGTGGATTCTCTTTTTGAGCTTGCTACCTCCTATGATCAAGAACACTCTAATTTTGTAGAAAAGGTGCATGAAGATAAGAAGCTAAGAGTTTCTTTCCAAGGCCATGGAGGGGCTTGAGTCATTTAGATTAGAGGAGAGTGATAAGACTAAACTTGCTTCTTCTAAAAGAAAAACATTAAAGAGGGTCATAAAGAAGTTACCAACTCCACAAGTGGAGCGAGACGGACTTAAAGTTGTTGTAGGTGTTGCCAAGAAGGAGATTGAAGATTCGAGCCAAGATTTTAATTTCCAAGAATGAGATTTACTCTTAAGATAACATGGACTTCTTCACTTCTGATGATTCAACTCACTTGGATCACAAGAGAGGGAGCTCGGAGGCTAGTCGTCAAGATTTGATCAACTACAAATTATGCTTAGATTAGGCTCCCTCCTCCCTCTCTTGTTTTACTTCCTTTCTTTATTTTCTTAAGATTTAGATTAATATGTTAGACAATTTTATAACAATAAAGTTTCTCTATTTTTTTGTCTGATATCTTGCCTTTGTGGTTTTAACTTGAATTTTCTCACATATTTTCTTTTACTGCAAGTGTTAGTAATTCAACCTTAATTCACGTTTGGCACACTAATAAGAATGAAAATAATAAAAGTTTCTCCTCTTTTAAAGTTTGTGCATTCGCCTTTGCAAAGTTTATAGAACTTAATGCTTTAACTTAGACAATCGACAAATTTCAAGAGTATCAACACATAAACTTGAAAGCATGAAGACCATCACTTGCATACTTGCTTAATTTCAAAACCAACTTGTAGACTTAGGGACTTTAACTTGGAGATTTGAGGAATTTCAAAACTTCAACCTGCAAACTTGATTAAATTTGAAGACATCAAGCATGCCATTAAACAAGCTCACATTCCATAGGGCTTTGCCCCCATAAGGAATCTGGTAGGGACATATAGTTTTTTAACACTCATATAACTGAACTTAGAATATAATTCTAAGTGCTAACATACCTCAATAAAGTGGATCAAGTCACAATGTAGTTCTGGGAGGGGGGAGTGTTCTTTTTGTTTTGTCCTAACTTTTTTCTAGGCCACCTCTTTCAAGATTTTTAAGCTAGCGGATATTTTTTTAGGGTGTTGTACATAGTTTATACTCTTGAAGACTAGGAGTATCATGCAGTTTTATACTCGTACTTCAAGGAGCATCATTTTCCTTAAACGTAGTATCTCTTAAGAAATTTTGCATTTGTAGGATCAATCCTTATGCGATCTGCATCGACATGTTTGTAAGCACCATTTGAGTACTTCTAGTACCATATATGGTCCATCTCACTTCAAGGTAAATTTGCTCCTAGACTTACATGAAGTGATAATGGGCCTTCTTACTGCGAGGACTTGGTCTCCTACTTGAAAATACCTCGAAATAACTTTTTTATTAAAAGCACTAGACAAATGAGCTTGATAATATTCAAGGTTTTTTTGGGCTTCTAATCTCTTTTTATCAAGTGCTTCTAACTCAGCAAGATGTAGTCGGGCATTTTCTTCTTCTATGAGACCTTATTAGATAATCAGTCTCAAGGAAGGTATTTGATGCTCGAGTGACAAGACTGCTTTAACTCCAAAAGCAAGTGAATATGGGGTTGCTTGAGTTGGTGTATCATATGTTGTCTTATATGCCCACAAAGCTTCTTCCATTCTTTCGTGCCAATCTCTCTTGGACTTAGAGACGACTTTCTTCAATAGATTGCATAAAGTGTTATTGAATACCTCGACTAGACCACTGGCGGCAAACATTATACATAGAAGATTCTTGCTACTTAAAGCCAAAGAGATCGTAGATCTTATTCGTCAACTTGTTATCAAATGGCTTTTCATTGTCCATTATTATGTATTGTTGAATGCCAAATTGATAGACAATGCTCACTCAAATAAAGTTTGCAACATTATCCTTCTTGACTTCCTTAAGAGCTATAGCTTCGGCCCATTTTGAGAAGTAATCTGTCGCAACCAAGATGTATAAATGCCCACTAGAAGAGTTTGGCAGTGGTCCAACAACATCCAATCCCCAAGCATCAAATGACCATGAAGCAATAGTCAAGTGTAAAATTTCAAGTGGTTGATATATTGGCAAGCCTTGAACCTTTAAGCGTAGTGTAAGAAATCTTTCACCATTGTTGGCCAATAATGCCCCATTCTTTTTATGTAAAAGTGGAGTTTTGGTCCAGACTGATGTGATCCATATACTCTTGAATATGCCTCTTGCATGGCTTGGGCCACTTCTTCCTCCCCCAAACACCACAAGAGCATTCCCTCAAATGATCTTTTATACAATGTGTCCTTTTAGTAGAGAAAATGAGGTGCCCGATGTCGAATGTCAGTCCTTCTCCTTGTATCTTCTGGGAGTATGTCACAACACAAGTAGTTGATATTACCTTGGTGCCAATCATCTTTATCAACCTCGATCGCAACAATGAGATGTTCTATTTCATGTTCATATTTATTTGATGGTACAACCCATTTTTTGCAGACAATAACTTGTGTCTGCTCTAGGAGAGTTCGAGTCGAAGCTAAAGTATCCAGGGCATCAACTCTTTTTTTTCTTTCCTTGGCACATGTTGTAAAGTCACATATCTGAGCCTTCCTACAACTTCTGGACATAACAGGGATAGGGATGAAGTTCAGGCTTCTCGACCTCATAGCTTCCCAAAAGTTATTTGATCACCAATTGAGAGTCACCAAAGACTTGCAATTGTAATTGCTTCATTTCAATAGCCATTTTAAGTCCAAGTATTACTCTGCGACATTATTGGAGCAATACTATTTCGAGGTAAAAGAGAATGATAGGACCTTCCCTTGTGAAATGACAAACACTATGCCTGTACCAACTCCACCACGATACACAACCCCATCAAAATACATTTTCCAAGAAGGTTGAATTTTGATGGCCAACACATTTTCATCGGGAACCTCATCAGTCAATTCCCAATCGTTTGGTATAAGATGGTTTGTCAAAAAGTCCGCTAATGTTGTCCTTTCATAGCCTTTTGAGGGACATACACAATATCAAATTGTTGGAACTGAAGGTACCACCTTGCTAGTCGATCACTAAGGACTAGTTTCAACATAACAAATTTGATGGGATTTGCTTTGGAAATAAGATGGAAAATGTGTGCTAGAAAATAGTGCTTCATTTTTTTGAATTGAAAAGACTAGTGCTAAACACAACTTCTCGATTGGTGAATGATTTAACTCATTTGGCATCATCATCCTACTCAAGTAATAAACGGAACTTGCTTTGCCTTCACTATTTTCTTAAGCTAGTAAGGCTCCCATGGACCTTTCTTGTGCCGCAATATAAAGTATCAATGACTTTCTAGGTATATGACCCTCTAGAACTGGAGGTTTCGCCCGATACACTTTAATACTTTCAAAGGCTCTACTATGGAATACCCCGTGAAATTACTAAAATGCCTCTAAACTTGGTCGTGCACAACATATCTTCCTAAGCTCTGATGGAAAATCCAAGACCAAATTTACAATTAGTGCACAAAACTGAGTAGTAAAATGGTCTTGATTCAGCTTTATCCCGCAAAAATGAGAATTAGAATTTTTAAAGAGGGCTTAAAATAGTGAGGTTTCCACATCCCTTGCATGACGCAAAGTGGACGCAGAACCACACTTTGCTTTTTTTTCAAAAATTCATCTGAAATCAAATATTCATGAAAAAGTAAATTTTTACACTAGTGCGTGTCGCACACTATTGCATGGGAGGAGTAGTTTTTCTATTTTAATTCGGAAAGGGCAATTTCATCCTTCTCGACATATTTTAGATCCCCCACATGGATTTTGAAGAATAATTCATACAAAAAGGATTTTTAAACTCAAAGCTATTCTCAGTCTATCAATTTTATGTTAAGTTAGATAGAAGAAGAGGAGAATCAAGCAAGGGTTTCAAGAATCTTCCAAGATCTTAGAAAGATTTACATTCCCAGGTGTGTAAAGGCTACCCAAAAGTATGAGATTGCTATCTCATATGCCAATGTAAAGTTAAGATAGCAAATTCATGTTTAGAAGCTTTGATTATGAATTATTGAAGGTTCTTGAGTATTTACTTTAAGTTCTTGAATGACTACTTTAGGTCCTTGAATAATTGCTTCGATTCTTGTACACTATCTTGAATTTATGTTTTTTAATCTTTAAACAACAATTTTATATCATGAATGGATGATCATCATGTTTAAAACTTATTGTATTTTTACCTTATTATATGATTATGACTTGATCCTTAATTTTTTTCTCTGCAATGACTTGAATAATGAACTTAGGGGTTGTCTAGAGCCTATGTCTGAGGATGATGTCTAACTATGTCTAAGTTCTGAATTGAGTGTGGGGATGACTATGATAGCTGAAAATTATTATTGATACGAATGGGTATAATTCCCTTAGGTTGGACAAAAAATTTTGCCCGTAGAGGTTGGGTGATGGGAGTTCTTAATGGATTGATAGACTTATGAGCATATTGAGTCCCGAGAGGAGTATTAGCACGAAAATAGGGAAGAGTCCCATTTAGACCCATTAACTATGTGGCCAGTATAGGAGAGGATTGGACTGTGAAAGTGGACGTTTCCTTTGTCCCAAAAGAGGACTTGACAGACTTTCGGATCCACTAACAGACTTATCCTTTACCCGAGCAAGGTATTAGACGGATGTGGTAATGACATCTCTTCGTTGTATCACTACCAGCTCATAGGTAGTGGTTGTCAGTTATAGAAACTCCCAGATAGGTTTCATGATGATAGAACTCCAATGTGATGTGAAGATTTGATGCTTAATAGCTAGTGAGGTGATAGGGTCTTGTCTCTTATATTTGAGGTGAGGCTGAGTGATTGAGGAGTGTCAATTATACTATTTCCTTTTTCGTACCCCATTTTACATACAGTTCATCCACGTACTAACATCCCTTTGACACTATATCATTTAATGATGTAGATATTATAGACTGAGGACTTCAATAGCCCGATCATTGAGGTTCACTGCTCTTCAGTCCTGATAGTGGTGAGTCCTCCCCAATATTCAGAGGATATTTATTTTCTAATTTGATAGTCTTTTATTTATCAGTTGGTTGCCATGGCTTGTCATGGCACCATCTTAGATTATAGCATAGAGGCTTCATAGACATAGACGTAGATGTTGACGTTGATGTTGATATCGAGGGTTCTTGTCCCTCATACTTCTTTCCTTTATTATTGACACTTTTTGTTATCTAGTTTGCTTTCTTATTATAGAATGATGTTGATAGTAGGAGACCATTGATAGGATAGCTTTTGCATTCAATATATCCTTTTTTTCCGCTGATGAATTGACTGAACGATGGCAAAGAGACTTAGTGGTCCACTTGGGGGCTAGCAATGGTCGCTAAGTGCCAGTCACTTCTAGGGTACCCCTCTGAGACATGATAAACTTGGTATTAGAGCCTAGAGTTTGAGTGTCCTGGGGAGTCTATGAAGCTGTGTCTAGTAGAGTTTTGTTTATGAGTGTGTTGTGCACTACACTTCATAAGCGGGAGGCTATAGGACATTAGGAAGGGTTACCCTTCTTCTATGATCTAAAATAATACTATAAAGTTAACTTGTGAAACCCTACTTTTAACTTATGCGTTTACACTTACAGACAATGCTGCCCAAGAGAACAACCGATCAAAGAGATGCTGCAGCCACCGTTACTGAGAATACTCAACTGGAGGCTTTGGTGCAGACTAAGACAAGGAGATGGGGATGCCTCGCTAGGACTACTGAGGTCCCTCAGGGCCCCTTGCTTAGCCCAGCCATCTCCTACTACTGAGGTAGAATTTAGGGAAGCCATCACCATGTTGACTCAGTTAGTGGCCTTCTAGGGAAATAACCACGGTTCTTGGGCTCTGAGTTCTAGTTCACAGGAGCCCTCAGCTGTAACTCAGCTCAGTCACTTCTTGAGGATGAACCTGCCTGTGCATATAGGATCGAAGGTGGAGGAGGACCCGTAGAACTTCATCAAGAAGATGTACAAAGTCCTAAGGACCATGCATATAACCAAGATCGAGAGAGGTTAGCTTGCATCCAACCAGCTGAAGGACATTGCCAATGTATGGTACACCTAGTGGGAGTGGAGTAGGGGTGAGGATGTGGAGCCTACTTCGTGGGATGAACTTGAAGCCACCTTTCTTGATCACTTCTTTCCTCAAAAGTTGAGGGAAGCAAAAGTAGACAAGTTTGTGAATCTGAAGCAAAGAGGGATGACTGTGAAAGAGTATATCCTTAAGTTTATCAATCTGTCAAGGTATGTTCCTCAGATGGTGAAGCATATACAACAGAGAATGAGGAGGTTTGTATCTGGCTTGGCTAGACATGTGCAAAGAGAGTGCAAGGGCGCATTGCTGTTTCTTGGTATGGACATATCTAGACTTGTGTTGTATGATCAGTAGACAGAGGAAGATAAGAGGAGGGATAGAGAAGAACACTTGAATAGAAAGGCGAAGACAGCGGGACATAATCCTAACCTGCAGAGATAGAACAGGGATGACAAAATCCTATTTTCAGGAAAGATCATCACATCCGGCTCCCTCTATAACAAGTGCGCCTATGCAACTACCCAAGTAAAATAAAAAATCTCAGTGTTTTCAAAGTTTTAGGACCTCAAGCGCCTACTCTCAGGCCAGTGTGACCCACGGTGTAAAGGGAAAGGCAACTTGCAGCAAGTGTGGCAGGCTTCATCTAGGAGAGTGTCACATTGGCAAGGATGTGTATTATGCCTATGGTCAGGTTGGTCATTTCAGCTATAAGTTCTCGAAGAGGATTTGAGGTGAGGGGAGAGGCAGAACTTAGTCTTCGATTGCACTTCTAGTAAGAAATCAATAGAGGGGTGCGACTACTACGAGTATAGGAGGTGGGTTAAACCGCCTCTATGCTATGGCTAACTGACAGGACCAAGAGGCTGCAACAGATGTCATCATGGGTATGCTTCATTTCTTTGCTTAAGATTGCTATGCATTAATTGATCTGGGTGCCACCTTATCTTTTGTAACTCCTTATATGGCTAGAAAGTTTGGTATTCTTCTTGAGTATTTACTTGAGCCTTTTTCGGTCTCTATTCCTATTGGAGAGTTTATCTTAGCTGAGAGAGTTTATAGCGATTGTGTGGTGTCTATCTATCATAAAGACACATTAGCTGATTTGGTAGAGTTGGAGATGGTCGATTTCGATGTGATAATGGGCATTGATTGGCTTTATGCCTGTTATGCTTCTGTTGATTATAGAACCCAGATATTTAGGTTCCAATTTCCTAATGAGCCTATCCTAGAGTGGAAAGGGAGTTTTGTTGCCCTTAAGGGTAAATTCATATCCTATCTTAGAGCTAGAAAGTTGATATCTAAGGGTTATATCTACCACCTCGTGCGAGTGAAGTCAGATGATGTTGAGTCCCCTACTCTTGAGTCAGTCCCGATAGTGTATGAGTTTCCTGAGGTCTTCTCTGATGATCTCCCCGGAGTCCTTCCTGATTGGGAGATTGACTTTGGGATTGATGTTCTACGTGACACCAAACCTATCTTAATTCCACCCTATAGAATGGCTCCTACAGAGTTGAAAGAGTTGTAAGAGCAATTGAAAGACTTGTTAGAGAAAGGTTTCATAAGGCTAGGTTTCTCACCTTGGGGTGAACCTATCTTATTCGTGCATAAGAAAGATGGGTCTTTGAGGATGTGCATAGACTACCGATAGTTGAATAAGGTCACCATAAAGAATAAGTACTCTCTTCCCAGAATAGATGACCTCTTTGATCAACTTCAAGGTGCTACTTGTTTCTCCAAGATAGATCTTAGATCGGGTTATCATCAGTTGAAGGTAAGGGAAAGTGACATTCCTAAGACAGCCTTTAGGACACGGTATGGCCATTTTGAGTTCTTGGTCATGTCCTTCGGATTGGCAAATGCACCCGCAACTTTGATAGACTTGATGAATAGGGTATTTAGACCCTATCTTGACATGTTCGTGATCATGTTTATTAATGACATTCTGGTATATTCGCGGAATGAGGAGGATGCAAATCACCTTAGAATGGTTCTGCAAACACTCAAAGATCATGAGTTATATGTAAAATTCTCCAAGTGTGAGTTTTGGCTCAAGTTAGTGGCTTTCTTAGGCTATATTATTTTGTGAGATGGCATTCTAGTGGATACCCAGAAGATTGAGGCGATTAAAAACTGGCCAGGACCAACTTCTCCAACAGAAATAAGAAGTTTTTTGGGTTTGGCTAGATATTACCTCAGATTTATGGAGGGCTTCTCTTCTTTGTCAGCCCCTTTGACAAAGCTAATGTAGAAGAGGGCAAAGTTTCAGTGGTCTGAGGCATGTGAGAAGAGCTTTCAAGAGTTGAAGACTAGATTGACTACAACACTGATATTGATATTACCAGACGGAATGGGTGACTTTGTGATATATTGTGATGCATACCGAGTTGGATTGGGGTGTGTGCTTATGCAGAGTGGGAAGGTGATAGTGTATTCTTCCAAACAACTTAAGATTCATGAGAAGAATTATCCGACTCATGACCTTGAGTTGGCAGTAGTAGTGTTCACACTTAAAAATTTAGCATCACGATCTATATAGAGGGCATGTGGACATATTCACTGACCATAAGAGCTTACAATACGTGTTTAGTCAGAAAGAGCTCAACTTGTGGTAGAAGAGGTAGTTCGAGTTTCTTAAGGATTATGATATGAGTATCCTCTACCACCTAGGTAAGGCTAACGTTATTGCTGATGCTCTCAGCAGGATGTCTATGGGTAGCACTGCCCATGTGGAAGAGAGGAAGAGAGAATTAGCCAAGGAAGTCCATATATTGGCTTATTTGGGAGTGCAGCTTAAGGAGAACAATGAAGGCGGGGTCAATTTTCAGAATGGTTCTATTTCATCCTTAGTGTCTGAGGTGAAGGAGAAAGACCAAGACCCTGTCTTACTCTAATTGAAAGAAGCGGTTTACAAGCAAAAGGTGATGGTTTTCTCCAGAAGGGGAGATGGGGTATTGAGTTATCAAGGGAGATTATGTGTACCTGATGTTGATGGTGTTCGAGATAAAATCATGGCTGAAGCTCATAGCATAAGTGTCACGACCCAACCCCAGGGCCGTGAATGGCGCCGATAGGACATCGCGACAACCGCTTATACTGAATCTTTACTTACGACAGCTAAGGAATTTCACAAAAATTTTGACAGAGTTTCCTCTG
>JAOTQJ010161871.1:0-27720 GCA_025642045.1 Solanum sejunctum | reverse complement strand
TATATCGGAAGGCTTGAATATGATAGATATGAGTTTGATTCACTGCTGCCCTGTTTTACTATTTATGTCGCAATAGCATTTTGTGGCTTTTTGATGTTGTGGTGGTATTGGAAAAGGTTTGTTGATGATATGGGTTGTTGTTGTTGTTATTGATTGATTATTTGAGCCGAGTTGAATTCTCGGGGCGGTGTATTTTAAGGGGAAATACTGTCAAAATTTTTATCAATTTCAAACGAAAAGTTAGGAATTAAGGTACGATATAGATATTAATCGTTGGTGTTATTGCAATTGTCTAGACGTTGAACGTCTGAAAGTCTAAGTTTTGATTGACTTTACATTGGAGCTAGTTGGCGAATGAAATTGAGGTATGTAAAGATTTCCTACTCTTTGGCATGAACTAGTAAGCTTATTTAGAGTTGTACGTTTGAAAAGTTCCTTTCCTGTACAATTTGAGTTTGAAAATAATCTATGTTCATTTTTGGCCAATCTTATGATAAATTTACTTCACTTTAAATTTTTGAGTTTGGAACCCATAAACAGTATTCGTTTGACCGAAATTAGAAAGTTGGAAAGCTATAAGTTCAATTTATTCCGAAATTACCTCTAAATCTGAATTTGAGCAATTTTGGCAAAATCTCATAAAAGAATAACTACCTGATTTCAAATGTGAACATTTTTGGTCTATTGCTAATTGTTTGAAACCTGTTTTTGTACATATGATTCTCACGACTCTGTTCATGCCCGTTCTCGTTCACCGAATCCCGGGCCGGTTATTTCGTGCTTATAAATGATTATATGTATATATGTATATATATTCCGAAGTAGGTTGGATACAGCAGGTTGGTTTGCCCATGGGCCGGCTTTGCTTAGCTTGGAGTCATAAGGAGCTAGGCTTGGGATGGCATCATGACGTGTCAGTATTGGACCGAGTTTGCCCCAGCTCACGGGAGTGCGTGGCACCGTTGCCTCGGCTCCATAAAGGGGAATGATGACCTTTATGCATTATGATACGTGAATGTTTGGTGTGTCGCCCTGGTTCACCTATCCTATGACGTGAGTGCTGGGTCATTGTTCGCCTCGGCTCACCTATGTTATAGTGGGGATTTGTGTTGGAGATTTCAGAGATTTGAAACTTCTAGTGTTATGTTGTGGTATGGCACGAGTTTGGTGGTCTCCATCGTTCCCGTCTGATGTGCATTATTTTGATGTTTGAATAAATAAATATTTTGATGTTTATATACAGGTTTGACTTCTATATCTTCTTATTCGGATTATTGCTTTCACTTATATTTCGGACTTTTCGCTTTACATACTTGGTACATATTTCGTACTGACCCCCTCCTTTCGGAGGCTGCGTTCATGCCCACAGGTATAGATGAACAGGTTAGAGGGCCATCTTCTTAGGATCTTCGCCTACCGTTGAAGTGCACCCTTGCATCAAGAGCAGATCGTTGGGTATATACTTGTATATATACTTTTTATACTTTGCATTTGTGCATGTTTGAGGGTATGACGGGGCCCTGTCCCATCTTATGATCCAGAGTCTGTGTATAGAGGTCTGTAGATACATGTGGGCATGGGAACTGTGTTGGTATGACATCGTTTGTATGATACGTTGGTTGGGCAGTTCTGCCGCAGCGGTGACCTTGTTAGCCCGTATAAATATACATATATATATGTATATAGTGTTGTTTCTTATTGCTGGGTTGGTTGTTTGCAGGTGAGGCTAGTCAGTAAAACAGAAGAGACTCTGTCAAAATTTTGATAAATTCCTTAGTTATTGTGAATGGAAATTCGGTTTAGTGTTTTTCTGGGTACCTAACCGGCACTAATCACGGCCCCTGGGTTGGGTCGTGACATAGTGCAAGTTGAAAGTTTAAGTTCCAAATTATAATTACGCTCCAAGTTTAGGGTCAAATTTGTGTATTGTGCCTCTAAAATAAGAAGAAAAGGGTATAAAGTACTACCAGATTTCGCCAGAAAGTAGCAAGATAAGTTGGGATGCGACTCAGTGGTTATTTACTGGCGAGATCTAGTCTATTCCTCCATTTGCTAGAGATAAAGGAGAGAAGACGAGGAAACATGGAGGATTTGAGTTTGTAGTGGTTTTGGTGTGTCTGATTTGGTCAAAAATGGTGGAGAAGAAGGGTCTAGTTGTGAGAGCTTCAAGCTCGCTTGTGAAGCTATGGTGTTGGTGATTGGCCAAAAAAAATGGAGAAACGGGGAAGATGGGTGTGTGGGTTGTTAGAGTTGTTCTTGTTTACTGGAGAAAATGGGGTTGTACCTGGTTCCTGGTTTTGGTGTTTTGGGGTTGAAAATATGGTGCTTGGATGGTTGTTTCTTTAGTGGTGGAGGATGCTGAATGGTGGCAGCCATAGTGGCGGCTCCATTTTCTGGTAAAGAGAAAGATGAGATATATATTAGGGTAGGATTTTACATCAATGTAAAGAATTATAAATAATCATCTAAAATTTAATGAACTCAAAAATAAAGGTAAAAATTATGGACCAAGTAAATACTAACATACAATTTTTATTTGCACAAAAATAAATTATTAGAAGTATTAAAAAATACTAAAATGAATAAGAACAAATATAACCAACGCTATATAAAAAATGCAATTTAAAACAAAATAATGACTTAATAAAACAAAAAAAGTATTTAAAAACTATTAAATATAACAATATAAAAGTATGAATGTTTAAAAAGTTAGGTCAAAATTAGGTGTCTAACAATCATCTTTGGCAGATATCTATCTGAATGTATCGGCTGCCTCATTCCATTGTTCGTCACCTTGTGAAACGAAGTCCTTGTTTGGCTAGCCCTTGTAGCATTATATTTAGTCTTTAGCCTGCTTCAGCACATGATTTCTCATTTTTAGTTTCTCTCTAATTGTTTAGGACTCTTCAAGAACAGTGGTCTGGGAGAACGCCGCAACACCTTATCAGAAACCACTTCCACTATCTCCATCTCATCATAGCTCAAGTATATATCATAGGCACTTGAAAGAATCAATTCTAATCATAATTTTTGAAACGTTGACATGTTCAACACACCCCGTTATCCAATAAGAAGCTAGATCCACTGCATTATCTTTCTCCACTTAAATACTATGGTTAATTTGCTTGGTATAGGACTCGAACCCGGGACCATTATGATTGAAATCTTAATCTATTACTATGATTCATGGATTAGTTTTCAAGAATAATTAATAGGCATTTACCCATAGAGTCCCAAATATTTTTCACTTTATTTGGAATTTATGCATTTGGAATTGAAGACGGAATCATGCTTGGTTATACTCTTTACAAAGGAGAGATCTAAGGCCTAGTAATTTATTTGGATTTATGAAAATGGAGTTAGAAAATAGGTTTGGAGCACTTTTCCAAATTTGGAATCCAACTCCAAGATGGTGGAAATTGTATAACCAAACACTAATTTTGAATTCAGGTGAAATAAATCTGAAAAAAAGTGATGATTCTCATGAAAATTTTGAAACGCCCCAAAAAGTGCCCAAAAATATGACTCAAAAATACCTATAATCGTAATATCTCAAAATTTGTGCATGATATCAAAAATCCAACTTCATATTCGTGATCAGGGGGCAAAATTGAGTGGGATATGAGTATAACCCCGATTTTAGAGTAATCATATCAAAATTTTATTTTCCCAAAAGTTCCTTATCCAATGTCAATTGGCGCCCCTGGCGCGACACAGCCAGGGTGTGGAGACATGTATTTTTGTTGCCAGTTCACTGTTTCGGTCCAAGGCCTTTGGGTTTGGGGCCTAAGACTTCTCATGCATAAAAACACATATACTTTATCATTTTCAACCCCATATCATTCAAGACATTCCCCAAAAATTCTCTCTAATACTACGACAAATATTTCACGCAAAATTCAAGTATCCCAATCTCATTCTGGATCTAAGGGTTTCATTCAAGCTTCAAGCTCTCATTCCAATCTTCATTAAGGGAATCTCCAAAGTTGAGGTATATGAGTTCAACCATTGGGTCCTTTCACCCATGGTGCTCAACCTTCCTTTTTATGAAAAAATTACATGTTTTCAAGTTGATTTATCTATGGGTACTTCTTATAATGAATTTGGCTATAAACTATGTTGAGGTTTTATGAAATGTTGTTCAACTATGCATGTTTTGGGCTTTGAATCTTAGATCTATTATAAGATTTGATGAAGGGTTTCAATATATATTGCATGATGGGGTTACCAAGTATTGGTGGGTGGTTTTACATTGATTTGTCTCACACGATTTCACTCTTGGATTGCATGATTTTATATTAGCATTACACACCGGCCAAGTGTTTGATAAAATATCCGATTAAGGATTTTTGAGTTATTGAAGGTCTATTGCATAGCTTATGAGTTAAGAATCTTTTGAATAGTATCTATAGTGTTGCAAGTTAACCATGCCTCATTCAGGGGGGTGGTAGGCCCGAACAACCATGTTGAGGGGTTTGTACCTCAATTACTTCGCACGGGGGGTAGTAGGCCCCTGCAACCATGTTGGGGGTTTTGTACCTCAATTGCCTCGCTCGGGGGGTAGTAGGCTCGTGCAACCATATTGGGGGGTTGTACCTTAATCATATTGCTCGGGGGGTGGTAGGCTCGTGCAACCATATTGTGGGATTTGTACCTCGATCGCCTCACCAAGGGTGTGGTAGGGCTTGGTCTCTATATAATGCTTTCTTCATATGCATGTAATATGTTCTATATAAGCATATTTTACTTCAAGCGACATTCATCCATGCCATATTGTTACTATGCTCATCCATTGCCTATATTTACGCATCTTGCTTTTATTGCCAATCTCTTGTTGCATTGCCTTCTACATACTTAGTACATTCAAATATACTAATGCATGATCTATGCCTACATGATATTACCATGTAAGAACTGGAGCTCTACTTGATCGTCTTCCTCCTCCATGTGGCTAGTACTATCTTTGAAGCAAGTTTGGTGAGTCCTCAACTCCGAGGATGATATCTTTGGATCTTATGTTATGCAAAAGACTCTCTTTCTTTTATTGTATGCTTTTGACTATGAAGGTGAACCCAAAAAGTTATCTTGGTCCCCGCTCAATTCTAAGTTTAGAGGTGTTGTTGAACAAGTTATGTAATGATGTTTTGAGCCTTGACTCTTGTATGTTTTAAGCTATGAAAGACTCTTTCAGCCCCTTTTATCCATATTTTATGTTTTCTTGTTGATGTCTAATTGTTTCCGCGACCAAGGATGTGCAGTGATATGCTAAGAGGCTTGTTTGGGGTCCCTTTGGGTTCCCCATTCACCGTGTCATGTCTAGGCCCTAGATCCGAATTATGACAAAGGTATCATAGCACTAGGTTGTTAACAGTCCTCAATATCTAACACACTGCATCGATTAGAGTCTTATTCATGATTGTGAAGTGTAACACAACTATGAGTAAGAGGCTATGAGGTGTTTTAGGAAATATTTCCCTTCTTCTTAATCCATGTCATACTATAGGAGTTAAAGTAAGGCTTTTCCATAACGAATGTTTTTTGCTATGGTAGATCATGTCTATCCCAAGAGGAAGAAGAGCTCGTACACCCGAAAAACAATCGGCTCATGAAGAGTACCAAGATGCTATTGTCATGCTAGCTCAAGCCATGACCAATCAAATCATCTAAGGGGCCCAAGCCCCTTATGCTACTACTCGAGCATCTAGGGTAAGGGGTTTTATGAGGATGAACCCGCCGGAGTTCAATGGGTCTAAAGTGGATGAAGACCTTCAAGAATTTATTGATGAGGTGTACAAAGTGTTATCTATTATGGGTGTGAGAGAGGAGGAGAAAGCGGAGTTGGTGGCTTACCAACTCAAATGGGTGGCTCAAATTTGATTTACCCAATGGAAAGAGGATAAGGGGAACAACAATGTGATTCTTTGGGAAGAGTGTAAGGCAACTTTCCTTAACTGACTTTTCCTTATTAAGCTTAGGGAGGCCAAAATGATGGAGTTCATAATTTGAAGCAAGGGTCTATGAGTGTGAGGGAGTATGCCCTCAAGTTCAACCAACTCTCTAAATATGCTCCAGAAACGGTGGCCGAACCAAGGTCTAGGATGAACAAATTTGTGATGGGCTTATCCGATTTAGTTAATGAGGAGTGTCGTGCTACTATGTTCATAAGTGATATGGATTTATCCCGCCTAATGACATATGCCGAATAATTGGAAGGAGATAAGCTTAGAAAAAGGAGGAGTGGTAAGGCCAAAAGGGCCCATTTTGATGGTAAATTCCAAAGTCTCAAAGGTGGTCAGTTTCATCAAGGCCAAGGGTCTTCTTATTCTCCTAATAGGAGGTTTGCCAATGACAACCCATGGGTCCACAGTGATGGTCTAGTGGTGCCTAATGCTATGTGTCCAAAATGTGGTGAGAGTCATAGTGTCTCATACTTGAGGGATACTAATGCTTGTTATAGTTATGGAGAAGTGGGGCATAAGGCGAGAGATTTCCCTCATAATTAGAACAAGGGTAAGGTTGTTCGTCCACAAGGTGATAATGCAGTTCCTAGGAGGATAGGTGGCCAACAAGGTGGTGCCCCAAGGCACAATCGGTTCTATGCTCTCCAAGGGAGACAAGAGGTAGATGAGGTGCTCGATGTCATCGCCAGTATGTTAAAAGTCTTTGATTTTGATATGTATACATTGATAGACCTGAGTGCCACTCTTTATTTTGTTACTTCTTTTATTGCCGAAAAGTTTTATGTGGAACCCGAATTGTTGTGTGAGCCATATGAAGTGTCTACTCCTGTTGTTACATCTATTGTTGCTAGAAGAGCCTATAAAAATTATCTCATTTGCAATTTGCATAAAAGGTTGCCTTGTGATTTTGTTGAGTTGGATATGGTGGATTTTGATATCATTCTTGGGATCGATTGGTTGTATGCATACTATGCTCGTATTGATTGTAGAACCCGTAGGGTCAAATTTCAATTCACAAATGAACCCATTCTTGAGCGGGAGAGTCATGATGTGGTGGTCAACGGTAGATTCATTTCTTGCATTAAAGCCTATAAGTTGATTTCTAAGATTTCTAAGGGGTGTCTCTATCATCTTGTGAGGGTTAGGGATGTTAATTCCAAAGTCCATCCTAAAGAGTCAGTTCCGGTGGTTAATGAGTTTCTTGATGTTTTTCCTAATGATCTTCCCGGTGCTTCTCTCAAAAGAAAAATAGACTTTGGTATAGACCTCCTTCCCGATACTCAACCCATTTCTATTCCCCCTTACTATAAGCCCCGGTGGAGTTAAAGGAGTTGAAGGAGCAATTGAGGGATTTGTTGGAGAAGGTTTTTATTAGGCCTAGCCAATCATCTTCGGGTACAACGGTGTTATTTGTGAAGAAGAGGGATGGGTGCCTTAGAATGTGCATTGATTACCTGCAACTTAATAGAGTCACCATCAAGAATAAATACCCTTTACCAAGGATTGATGATCTATTTAACCAACTTCAAGGGTCTAGTCACTTCTCTAGGATTAATCTTCAGATCGAGTATCATAAAGTGAAGGTGAGGGAGTGTGACATTCCCAAGATGGCCTTTCAAACTAGGTATGGGCACTATGAGCTTATACTTATGTCTTTTGGGTTGACCAATGCACCAGCTATCTTTATGGATATTATAAATAGGGCCTTTAAACTCTATCTTGATTTGTTTGTGGTGGTTTTCATTGATGATATTTTGGTTTATTCCCATAGTGAGGAGGAGAATATGAGTCATTTGAGGGTGGTGCTAGAAAAATTAAGGGAAGAGAAGTTATATGCTAAGTATGAGAAGTATGGTTTTGGTTGCAAGAGGTTGCCTTTTTAGGTCATGTGGCGTCAAGGGATGATATTAAGGTGGATCCTAAAAATTTGAAAGCGATTAGAAATTGGCCTAGACCTTTGACTCCATCGAATATTAGAAGCTTTTGGGGCTTAGAGAGTTATTACCAAAGGTTTGTGAGTGGTTTCTCTTCTGTTCCTTCTCTTATGACTAAGTTGACTCAAAAGAAGGCCAAATTTGTGTAAACTGATGAGTGTGAAAAAAGTTTCTAAATTATAAAATATAAGCTTTTCTCCACTCCTATATTATCTCTACCAAAACGGTTGGAAGGGTTTGTTGTGTATTTTGATGGCTCACGAATTGGTTTAGGATGTATTTTGATGCAAAATGTTAAGGTGAGAGCTTATGCCTCTAGGCAACTTAAGGTACATGAAAAGAATTATCCTACCCATGATCTTGAATTGGTTGTCGTGGTATTTGCTTTGAATATTTGGCGTCATTATTTGTATGGAGTACATATCAATGTGTTTACCGATCATAAGAGTCTCCAATATATGTTCACCCAAAAAGATCTCAACTTGAGACAATGAAAGTGGTTAGAGCTTCTTAAAGATTATGATATAAGTGTGCATTATCACCCCAGTAATGCTAATGTTGTGCTCAATACTTTGAGTAGGGTGTCTATGGGTAGTTTAGACCATGTTTCTGATGATGGCAAAGAGATGGATAGAGAGGTCCATCGGTTGGCTAGGTTAGGAGTTAGGTTGGAGGAGGTTGACAATAGTGGAGTAGTGGTGGTTGATGGTTCCAAATCTTCACTGATTGAGGAAGTGAAGGCAAGGCAAGATATTGACCCCTTGCTAGAATTGAAGATCTTGGTGAGAGATGGTAAGGTGGAGGTTTTCTCCCAAGGGGGAGTTGGTGCCCTTAGGTACCAAAGTAGATTGTATGTGCCTTGTGTTAATGACTTTAGAGAGAAGATTCTTGATGAAGCTCATAATTCTTCCTATTCTATTTACTCTGGTTCTACCAAGATATGAGGGAAGTATTTTGGTTGGATGGTATGAAGAAAATCATTGTTAAGTTTGTGTCCGGTTACCATAATTGCCAACAAGTGAAAGCCGATCATCAAAAGTCGGGTGGCCTAGCCCAAGATATAGAGATTCCTAGTTTGAAGTGGGAGGAAATAAATATGGATTTTGTGGTTGAGTTGCCTAAGACTAGAAGGCATTTTGACTCTACTTGGATTGTGGATGATAGAATGACAAAGTCAGCTTATTTCCTACCGGTTAAGACTACTTATGAGGTTGAAGAGTATGCTAGATTGTACATTCATGAATTGGTTAGATTACATGGAGTTCCCTTGTGTATCATATCAGATCGTCGTGCTTAATTCACTTCTCACTTTTGGAGGTCCTTCGAAAGAGGTCTTGGCACCTTAGTACGGCTTTTCACCCTCAGATAGATGGCTAAGCCGAAAGAACTATCTAAGCTCTTGAGGATATGCTTAGAGCTTGTGCATTGGAGTTTAAGGGTAGTTGGGATTACCATCTTCCATTGATTGAGTTTGCTACTAATAATAGCTATCATGCAAGCATTGGTATGGCTCCTTTTCAGGCCCTTTATGGTAGATGTTACAGATCACCGATTGGGTAGTTTGAAGTGGGAGAGATAGCTTTGTTGGGTCCAAATTTTGTTATAGAGGACTTAGAGAAAGTGAGGTTGATAATATAGAGGTTGAAAATCCTAAAGTCATCAAAAGTCCTATGCCGATGTGAGGAGAAGGGATATTTAATTTACGATTAGTGATTGGGTGTATTTGAAGGTTTCACCCATGAAGGGTGTGGTTCATTTTGGTAAAAGGGGTAAATTGATTCCAAGATATGTGGGTCATTATAGGGTGTTGAGGAATGTTTGTAAGGTGGACTATTAGTTGGAGTTGCCTAGTAAAATGGACTTGGTTCATCCGGTCTTCCATGTGTCTATGATGAGAAAGTGTGTGGGTGACCCAAATGTTATTGTACCATTGGATATTGTGGGTGTTGTTGAAGACAACTTGACTTATGAAGAGGTTCCGATAGAAATTTTGAATAGATAAGTGAAGAGGTTGAGGAATAAGGATGTAGCCTTGGTTAAGATCCTTTGGAGGAATCAACAAGTTGAAAGTGTCACATGAAAAGCCGAAGCGGACATGCAAAAGCAATATCCCTATCTCTTCCATCCTAATCAAGCCTAAGGTACTAATCTAAGTCCACTACATGATTTCAAGTCTTATTTTTCAGCCCCTATGTCATTGCAAGTATTCATGTTTATGTTGACAAGTTCATGGTTATTTTGACACTTATGTTGAGATTTTGAAATAATTTTTAAGTGCCTTGTTGCATTCATGTATTGGGTTGAACTCATATTGATTATTTATCTCATATACGTTTCTTTGACATTCAGCGATGAATTTTTCTAAGAGGGAGATATTGAAACGCATAAAAAAATGCCAAAAAGTGTGCCTCAAAAATGCCCATAATCATAATTTTCATATATCTCAAAATTCGTATGTGATATCAAAAATTCGACTTCATATTTGTGATCAAGGGGCAAAATTGAGTGGGAATGGGTATAACCTTGATTTTAGAGCAACCGTATCAAAATTTTATTTTCCAAAATATTCCTTATCCACTGTTGATCCGCGCCGCTGGCGTGAGGCGACCAGGGCGCAGAGACGTGTATTTTGTTTGTCGGACACTGTTTTGATCCAAGGCCTTTGCGTCTTGGGCCTTAGACTTCCCATGCATAAAAACACCTATACTTAGTCATTTTTCAACCCCATATCATTCAAGACATTCCCCAAAAACCCTTTCTATCAATAGACAAATATTTTACCCAAATTTCAAGTGTCCCAATCTCATTCCAAATCTAAGTGTTTTATTCAAGCTCTAAACTCTCATTCCAATCTTCATCAAGGGAATCTCCAAAGTTGAGGTATGTAGGCTCAACCATTGGGTCCTTTCACCCATGGTGCCCAACCTTCTTTTTTATGCAAATTACATGTTTCAAGTTGATTTACCTATGGGTACTTCTTATGATAAATTTAGCTATAAACTATGTTGGGGTTTATGAAATGTAGTTCAACTATGCATGTTTTGGGCTTTGAATCTTAGATATATTATGAGATTTGAAAAAAAGTTTTAATGTATATTGCATGATGGTGTTACCAAGTGTTGGTAGGTGGTTTTACAATGATTTTTCTCACATGATTTCGCTCTTGGATTGCATGGTTTTAAATTAGTATTACACACCCGCCAAGTATTTGATAAAATATCCGGTTAAGGATTTTTGAGTTATTGAAGGTCTATTGCATGGCTTATGAGTTAAGTGACTTTATGATGATGAAAGAAATGTATATATGTGTTGATTTCATGAATAGTATTTGTAGTGTTGCAAGTTGACCACACCTCGTTCGGGGGGTGGTAGGCTCGAACAATCATATTGGGGGATTTGTACCTCAATTGCCTCGCTCGGGGATAGTAAGCCCGTGCAACCTTGTTAGGGGTTTGTACCTTAATTGCCTCGCTCTGGGGGCAATAGGCCTGTGCAACCATGTTGGGGGATTTGTACCTCAATCGCCTCGCTCGGGGGATGGTAGGCCCATTCAACCATGTTGGGGGGTTTGTACCTCTAGCCACAAACACAATAAGAGAAGGAAACCTTATCACCTCACTAAGGGGGTGATAGGCCTTTTTCTCTATATGATAGTCTTTTCTTACACATGTAATATATTCTATATGAACATGTTTTACTTCAAGCAATATGCCATATTGTTATTATTCTCATCCATTGCCTATATTTACGCATTTTGCTTATGTTGTCAATCTCTTGTTGCATTGCATTCTACATACTTAGTACATTCAAACATACTAACGCATATTCTATACCTACATCATGTTACCATATAAGAACTGGAGCTCCATTTGATCATCTTCCTCCTCCACGTGGCTAGTACTATCTTTGAAGCAAGTTTGGTGAGTCCTGAACTCCGAGGACGATATCTTTGGATCTTATGTTCTGCAATGACTCTCTTTTTTTTATTGTATGCTTTTGACTATGAGGGTGAGCCTGGAAAGTTATCTTAGCTCCCGCTCAATTCTAAGTTTAGAGGTGTTGTTGGACAAGTTATGAAATGATGTTTTGAGCTTTGACTCTCTTGACTCTTATATGTTTTAAGCTATGAAAGACTCCCCTAGCCGCTTTTTATCCTTGTTTTATGTTCTTTTGTTGATGTTTAATTGCTTCCACTATCAAGGATGTATAATGATATGCTAAGATGCTTATTTGGGGTCCCTTCGGGTTCTCCATTCGTTGTGTCACATCTAGGCCCTAGGACCGGATCGTGACAAAATTTGTATCTACATTTTGTATGACAAAATAAAGTAACAATGGGCAGCACTTATGTAACAGCTAAAGAAGGTTATCATTTAGGGATGAAAGAGGAACATAAAAGAACACCAATATCAAACATGGACACATCATTGCAAAATACTTGAAAGATCTAAAATTAAAGAAACCAATTACATATAAAGCAAAACATCTTCAGGACTTTATTACTTATTAGTTCTGGCTCAGATGGTTTGTATAGTCAGCTAGAGATTTCTTGTGAGCTTAAATGTCTCATCTTGTAATTCTTGCATCTACTTGATCCCTTGCTAATACCAACAAAAAATACACTCAAATGAGAGTATGTCAGAATTGGAGCTTAGAACTTCAGAGAAATCCCGACAGAGAGATTAGTTTTATAGATGTTGAAGTATTGATGTAACATGTTGTAAAAGGGACAGAACTGAAGTGGAAAAAAAAAAGAAGAAGAAGAACATATTTTGTTGTTACCATGCAATGACTACTTTTTTATTATCTAAAGTGACAAGTTGAGGATCTTATTGGTTAGAAGTATTTATTACAGTGGAATAACTATTGTAACCAATAACATTCTCCACTTAGCTCAGATAAGCAAAAGAAGTATAGCATTTAAGAACTATCAAATAGTCTGCTGAAACCAACTACTGCTTACTTTTGATTTAGACAAGGGTTTAACATGCAATTCAACTTAGTTTCTCAATTATATGATAGCTAGGAGATTATTAGATTAAGAGAGATTCCGGGACTGTAACCATTTTGACACATGCTCTAGCCTCAATTAATATGATTATTCTTAGATTTTCTAATTACTGATCCACAGGGTTTAATTTACCATGAAGTGATATACATCTTTACCAGTCTATTCTCATTAACAGCCTAACAACATTATTGACCGGAGATAGGCATGCATGATTACTGAAAATGCATTAAAGTTATCTTTCTTTATTTGAAACCAACGAGGTGGATGGGTAAGTGTCACAAGTCTTTCATACATGAATCATCCTAGTCTCCTAGAACAAACAAGCTCCCTATATTCTATGTTCTATCCATCCAATATCTATCAAATCCAGAGTAGACAACAATTGTATTTCACAGTTGATCAGACTATGAAATATAGATAAAAGAAATATAGGAGTAATTATGCGAAAAACCATTCATAAATCATAAAAATCAAACTCTAGAATATAGTCTATGGCTACAATCCCAGAATATGAGAAACTAACCACTTATTGTTTGTCTCGAACATATAAAAAGTCTAAGAAATATTTAATAATGGATTTAAAAGAGGAAAAGATAAAAGAATTAACCATAGATGGAAGTTCTTCTTCTATTCTCCCATTCCCAGTAATATCAGATAATGAAAATAATGTCTAAAAGTTGTATTTAAACCTAAAAATCTCATTTTTTTAATTTTGCCTGTGCATCTTCCAAGTCCACAACACGGACTATCCTCTTTATGTGCATTTTATTATTCTTGCTTATCAGGCCAATTTTGACTTCTCTGCTTCCAAGTTCGCAATGCATACTTATGTCTCCATGTGTGTTTTGCGCCTTTTTATTCTCCTTTTCAAATCCATCAACTTTGTATGTTGATCACATTGGCCCGCAATGTGGACTTCCTCACGTTTTTGGAGTGGTTGACTTTTTATGCTCCTTTATGTAGTTGAATCCTTCCTTAGTTTCCGGCCACGAACCCAGAGATGCATACCTGTTTAAGAATATGAAAAACACAATCAAAAAGTACTCTTAACCAAGGATTAGCAAGAAAAGATATTACACGAAAACACCTAAACTTTATTAATTTATCCTCTAACTCAGCTCTAGAAATGAGTAAATTTGGTTATGTGATTTGATCCATCCCCACAATCTGACATTACTAACCTTTACGTATAGTTCCAGTACAACTTTCCGTTGAGCCAGTTTGGTTGATTAGACGAGAGGGATCACATTGAATCCTGTTAATTAATCTTTTTTCATATTCATTACTACCTTGATCCAGTCAGTAAGAATTAGGTGGGTTATAACATTGGCCATCATTAAAAAATAATCAAAATAAAGAAAATTAACTAATACATGCATGCACACTTTTCAAGAATTACGAATTATTTGATTTTACTTTGTTAATTCTTCATGGTTCCCACAACACTAGTTGTAGATTTAAGTATGCATAATATTGTAGTTGAAAGAATCATGATATAGAATAACATAATTAAGCACTTACAATGATAAAGTTAAGAACGAGAAATCCCAAATTCTTCACTAGAAATCACAAAGTAATGTTTTCCAATATAAATAGTATGGAGTCACAAAGCATGTCTATCTGTCAAAAGAGCTAAAAAAAACTATTTATAACAAGTAAAATACAAATTCAAAATGAAAAAGAAAAACTAAATTCGGCAGACTCTACGGTCTAGGTTACAGGCTGTACAAAGTTCCACGGCCCATGCCTGGGCTTTGTACTCTTCATTCTTCAAAAACTAATATCACTTCTATGAGACCTTTCAATGAGTTGTATTCAGACTTATGGCCCATATATAGTTTCGTTTGATAGCTTTCCAGAAACTCCTCAAAATCTGATCCTCAAGGCATTAAACCAATCCATAATTCATATAAATTTCTATGGCTCATTTGGCAGTTCATGGATGCAACTTCAGAAAATAGGCCCTTCATTGGATCTCAACTACAAAACCCCTTTATGACTCGTAGAAGTATCTATGGCCCGCAGAGTGCCTCGTATTTCCTCAAAAACTTAGCATCTGCAGCACTTTGCCAAAAATCATGTCAAATCCTATAATCCAGAAAAATAAACATGAAAGCACATCAAATCCACTAACATTGCTTTGAGAACACACAAAATTTCAAGTTTTAAGTATCAAAAGTATTGTATTTTGATAACACATCAATGATATGCTATATCATTTCTTTCTTGTGCGTATGAATGGTTGTGGATGGCTAACATCATCAATTTTATTATGTTGTACCATATGGGACTGATTGTCTGTGTGCTTGTGCCATTGTTAATAATTATCCTTGTTCATACTTACTTTATTCTTTTTATGATGTCAAAAGGGGGAAATAGTACGCTATATGTGCAGGTATATGATAGGTACAGGTTTGCTATCATCAAAAGGGGGAATTTGTTAGGATCAGGCAAGATCTCCTGAATTATATTGATGATGAAAAATGGAACCAGGTTCAGAATGTAGTATTAGGAAAATGGACATAACAAAAAGAGGTGGAATCCAACAAGGAAAAGGAGTGTTAAATAAGGAAATAAAACCTAAACAAGACTCCAACAAGGAAAAGTTATAATAAGTGTCATATTTACGAAGAAGTCTTGGAAAAGGACCATTCTGAAACAACCCTAGAAAAGTTACGCTTTTGTAAATTCTGAAACAGAGATTCATCACGCAGGAGCACTCAGCACTCGAACATTTAAGGAAGATATAGAGTTAGATTTTCTACTTGTTCAATTGTTAACAATCTTCTTAGAATTATTGCTGAGTGATAATTATTGTAAGAGATTGTTATGTGAGAATAACTATTGAGTGTAGGTTTGGCTCTCATCTTGTGGCGAGGTGCGAGAGAGAAGATAGTTATGTTAATTGTTGCGAGGTTGTAACTTTAACATTGCTCAATTTTGAAGTAGCGAAGTTGCAGAAATTCTACTAGTGTAGATAGTAATTGCTTCTCCCTTGTGCAAAGAGTTTTTCCACTGTACATCTTGTGGTCCTTTATTCCTGCATCTGTAACTGTTCGAATCGTACAACCTGGTTCAGTTGTGTGATAGCGATAGTTAACTTTTTAATGAGTTTGCTAGGCCAAGGGTTCACTTGGGGGCAGTAATGGTTTTCGAGTGCCGACCACGTTCAAAGGGTAGACTCAAGGTTCGACATTGATTGTAATGAGTTGCCTTGAGCCGCAATGTATTCTTGTACTTAAGAAAGCCCAACTTAAGGGCCTAAAAGCTTTAAAAGTTATAAAGAATAGCCTGTGGTTATATTGCTCCAATGATGGTTACTTGAATATTTTTTATTAAAGATTTATGTTATCTATATAAAAATTATAGTACATATAACAACAACATTAATATACCAGTGAAATCTTACAAGTGGGGTATGGGGAAGGTAAAATGTACGCAGACCTTATCACTATATTATAGAGATAGAGAGGTTGTTTCCAGAAGACCCTCAACTCAAAAGTGTCAAGCCCCACAAGCAGGAGCTAGTAGATATAAAAGAGAAATGACTAAAATGGAAAGCAAGTGATAATATATAAATACAATAAAAAAACAAATATGGGACATTAATAATCAATATAGGACATAAAGACATAAGTACACGACTAAACCTATTGTACCATAGGGCTAGACATCATCCTATCCCGACCAACCTATTAACCTTCCATCCTAATGTGCAACCTCCACTCCTTTCTATCTAAGGTCATGTCGGTGATATGGAGCTCTATCATATCCTGTCTAATCACCTCCCCTCCCCCCAATATTTTTTCGGTCTGCCTCTACCTTTCCGCGTAATTCCTAAATCCAATCTCTCGCACCTCCGAATAGGAGCGTCAATACTTTTTCTCTGCACATGCCAAATCATAGTTGTCTTGCTTCTCTCATCTTATCTGCTACAGAGGCCACACCCCAAATTTCTCCCTAATGGTTTATATAGATGAAAAATAGCTTTTTTAAAACATATGTTGAGATTTGTAAATACCATGTTTTTAGAAAAATTTTTAATTTCTTCATTAGTTATAAAACATCGTTTAGAAAAAGAGAAAAAAAGAGCCAAGACACCCAATTCATGTGAAAGGAAGTTCTTCAGCTACTCTCCTGTTTCAATTTATTTAATTTTTTAACATATTTAATAAAAAATATTTTTTTACTAATTTCACAACTCTTTTATTTCAATATCTCATAATATGACATGTTAAAATTAAAAAAAATTAAAATTATTTCGATATATCATAAATGATAAATTAAGATAAATAAATTAAAACATAAGAAGTAAATAAATTAGTCTCCATTAAGTGTGTCATATGAAAAAAAAAAGAAGGAAATATAGAAACCAATTAATAACATGGAGTAGCTAGGTAGTGATTACATACGTAATGATGACTTTTTCACAATCCTTTTAATTTTTTTCTTAACAACTAGCACTAATATATGTAATTATGTACGTGTCATGTTCATGTCCAAACATACTTCATGAAATTTCAACGTGTTTGAACATTTCTCCCATACCTCTTATTAACAAATAAATTTTAACTCGTCTTTCCCCTTGTTTTCCTCACTAGTACTCTTTTTCGTTGTTCTTTCATGGAGTTTAGAATCAACTAGGAAATATTCCCAATCAATAAACTAAATTAGTCGATAATATATCGACGATACGAATCATCTATATTCATTTTGTTCTATTCAGATCCATTTGCATTACACGTTGAGATGGGCGTAAAATGGGATGAGAAAAAATTAGATGAAATTGAAGCTAATAAACCAGTGAGAATGAAGATCACGGAGCCAAAGACACCATATCATCAACCCCAAATTGAGGATGATGATAATTTTGATGAATATGGCAATGGTAGCAACAACGTGGAGGATGACATGGCATCATGTTTAAGTAAAAATAAATCTGATATTCCTCGTAAGAATAATGATGATAATGATGATGAAAACAATGATGTTGAAGAAGATCCTGAGGAATTGGAGAGGAAAAGAAATTTCATAGAGCATAGAAGAGGGCATTATGATGAATACAAGAGAATCAAAGAGTTGCAAATAAATGAATCCCTCTCAGAAGAATTTGATGATGATGATGACGATGATGTCAAGAGCATAGAAATTGAGAAAGAAAAGGATGATACTTCAACAGTCATCTTATTTCCATGAATATTGTTTTTTTCCCCTTAGATTGAATCATGTGACAAACATGGAATTAGCTATGGTATTATCGATAATTCATAGTTAAGCTGTCGCAAAATAGCTCCTAGCTAATTAGGTTTTCTTATAATTTGTCATTATATGTGGAATTAGAATGAAATATTTTATTATTTACTTATGAAATTTTATTTATCGCTAATTTCTTGTTTTTTATAGTGATATCTGAAACTCACACTTAGATATGTCTTAGATAGGCCAATCTTTTGGTAGAGTGTGTTTTGTCATGTCAATAGACCTTTGTTGCTCAAATATGAAGTTCATATATATTGATTTGACTAATTCGAATTCGTGACTCCATTATAGGTGCATAGTATTCTCCACCCCATCTCAAGATATGAATGTTGTTGTCATGACCCCATTGTTGGTGAACCATTTTTTTCTTCTGAGGTGTATATTTGTCACAAGTAATTCTGTGACATATCTCCCTTTAGATGTCAATTGCTGCCATGACTTTTTGCTAGAGAAATGAATTATTGATGTTGTGTGCCAGGGTTTTTTTGACACAACCTCAAAAAAAAAAAGTGTGAATTAAGTGGTAATAAAATATGCTTTTGGTAGATTAATAATATATACGAAGAATTAAAATTTCTTAATTTTAGTATATTTTACTTGCAATCAAGTAATTTTATAGATCTTTAAAAAGGAATTGCATTTCGAACAAATAATTTAATTAGTCTCAAACACCTTATAATTAATGTTATCAAATATATTTTAATTAGTGTGTCAAAGTATAAACGGATAAAAAAACCCTGAGGAAATAAAATAGCTGCGAATTTTAATGATAATTAGTATAGTACCCGCGCGATGCACGTTAAATAAATATTAATCATAATTTTGTTTGCGAGTAACAAAATTTAGTTATCAAAAAATACTATAAAAATTTATTGTGTCACTTTGTATTATTTTGCTTCACTTGCTTTAATATATTTACTCACTATTTCCCTTTAAAATCACTAACTTCTCGTGTTATTTGCACTTGTATATTTTTCTCCTTAGAAATGAATATTTTGGAAACAACATTGTTAGTGGAATTAACTTTTTTTTAAAAAAATAGGAAAAAATATTTTATCACATATAGGCAATATTTGAATAATTATAAAATTTTATGTGAAACAATTTATAAACGTATAGCATCGTAATTACTAATATCATATCTTCACTATCTTTTTTTTTAATAAAATATTAGTTTGTCACCTATAATATTGTACTTGAAATATAAAGGGGATACTAAATTATTGTGAATATTTGATCATGAAATTTTTGCTTTTTTTAGTAGAAGGCTTAAAAATATGTTTGACTATTATATTTCAAAATTTTTAAGAATTTGAAAAATAATAAAAATATATTTTAGTTTTTTAATAATAAATTACTCATGAATAGATAAAACAATTCTAATTTGTTGCATGGCTAACCATAAGTTAATCTATAGATAATACTCACTTATGTCTCATTTTATGTGGGAACCTTTGATCTGACAGAATATTTAAAGAACTTTTTTGAAAATTATGGTCTAAAATATTTGTGTGGCCGAAATTTGTTTCATTAAATATAAAAAAATTAAAAATTAAATTATTTTCAATTAGAGAAAAAAAACATTTATTTTAGAACAAATAAAAAAATAATATTATATAAAATAAGACAAAAATATATATTTTTTACTTTAAAAATAAAATGTATATATTTTTTAATTAGACAAACATGGGCAAAGTACCATTTTACATTTAGATGAATTATTGAATTCCTTTTAGGCCCAAAGCCGATTAGGCCCTAAATGATTTTTTTTTTTTAAAAAAGACATAATTAGGAAAGTGTACTTTTATATTGTCTAGAAGCTTCATGACTTTGTTTATTCTTATTTCTAAAGACGACAAAGTTTCTAAAAGCAATTAAGCTTATCTGAAGAATAGATGCTCCGGATCTTTTTTATGGGTGTGGATTTTCTTTTCAATCGGAGGAAATAACATCTACATTATGATCTGCAAGGTATGTATTTGGTTAGATTTATCATTGTTGTTTCATGACTTGACTTCACTTACATTTAATTTTTTTTTCTATTAAGAGTTTTGCTATAATGTGCATGTAGGTGCTAAGTTAATTTGTAGAGCTTATGTGTCCATTAGATTCATTTCCTCTTCTGAGTTTGAAAATTTAATTTTTCAGATGAGTTTACACTCATGTACTTCGATATTTCGTCTTTATCGTTCAGATTTGAGATAAGATTAATTCTTTTCTCTATTTTCTTGCTCTATGCATTTTTTGTGCACTGATGTTATGCTATTTTGTTTGGTTTGCTGCATTGCTCTTCATTGTATCTCTTTTTGAATTATTTTTGTGTTTCTGTGTCCACCAGTGTAAGGTAATTACGCAGATAATTTTTTCTGAGGCATGCATGTCTCTATATCTGATTATATCTAATTATAGAGTGTCCTCATGTTAATTTTGATATTTGTAGTGCCATATAGATTAACACCCTAAAATTAATATCTTTCTCTCTATAAGCTTGTTTACGAAAGTCACTAAATATTTGTTTGATAAAATGGTCACATGTACAGAAAAGAAGCAATGTCAACCTGCACCTATTTCTCCTTACTGTTTGTCAACATGTTGGCCATGTGAAATGAATAAGCTCCAAATATAATCAGATTTAGTAAAACTTCAATAACTGTGTGCCCAATTTCTTATTGCGAAAGTGTTGACATAGTTCCTGTTATCTGGATTTTCTTTTGCTTGAAATACTTTCTTTTTTATCCTCTAGAAAGATCAATTCTATGACAAACTCGAGATTAAAATGAGATTAAACATAGATCTTACTTTCTTTATTAGTCCAAATGATAGTATTTACTTGATATTTATAATGTTATTTGTGTGGATAATCATATTTTATCAAATAAATGGGACAAGGTAGCATTTTCGGCAGCATTTTGTAAGCATTTTTTAAGATAGTTCCTAGAAACTTATATTTTTGGGCAAAAAATGTTTCTGTAGATTCTTGTTGCTAATCTCTCGGCTATGAGTTTGCTGACTTCTGATTGTCCTCTTCCCATGTCATCCAAATATGAGAATACATATGTGGTTTTGTGTTATTATGCAATGTTGAGGGAGTGCATTTGTTACCAGAGTGTTTCAAGGTAAACCATCTTAACCTATTTGATGGTTTTTTTTGTTCTTTTTGTGAGTTATCTAGAATTTTTTATTTGCTTCTTTCAAGTTGCTTGGTGTTAGGAGAATTATTTATCAGACTTGCTAGTGAAATAATTAGTTTCTTTGGGTATTCTCTTTTGACCCTGTTTATGGCTTGGAAATATTAAAAAGTAGCTTCATGCTATTAAATAGGTATTTTTTTTTTGATAACTTGCATTTTCTATTTTGGGATTAGTTAAGTCTTTGAGTCTGAGCATATTAAGAAGTTTTCAATTTTATTCAGTTGCTAAATTCTGACATTATTGTTGAATCTGCTGCCACTTTTAAGGTTAAATGTTTGATAATGATTCTGGAATAGTTATCACTGTCTGCTTCACCTTTGCCTCTTAGAGCTCATTATATGTGTGTATTTCTTTATTGAAAAATTTGGTAGAAAAAACAGAATTAAAGTGAAGCTTTTTGTTACTTTAAAGTAGAAATAATTCAATAAGAAGTAACTACATTAGTTTCATGGGAATTCATTCACTACTATTGTCAACACAACACATACCTAGTGTACTCTCCCATAGTAGGGTCAGGTGAGGATAGTGTATATGTAAACCTTATCTTTACCTCATAGGTGAGGTAGAGATGTTGTTTCTCATAGAAGCAATCACTTATTGGCAAAGTTGCTGTAAAAATATATTATTTTTCCTATTTTGTAAGTATTAGCTAATCATGCTTCATGGCTACTCTGATGCTATCCTTATCGGCTTGTATTTTGTGATCAGGAGCTCTTGACAACGCACAAATTAATAGTAGCTAAATTTCTTTTGAAGAATTATGACTGGTAATGAAAGTTAATTATTTGGACAAGTGTTTGTATTGAACGTGTGAAAAAATATTGTTTGAACCATATATCATTTCTTTCAAAGAATTATGCAGCTTGTGACTTTGTTATTGTTAATATTCATAATGCTATCAGGTTACCTCAAGCGAAGATCTGAATGCACTTTATATTTTGTATTTTTTTTAGGACAGTGACTACTAAAGAACCTTAATGATTTCGGGAGAATATCCTGAAGCTCCTAAAATGAAATGTTTCTTATATTTGAATATTAATCTCATTAGTTTGCATATCATTTTGTCTTGTAGGTTTAAAAGCTTCGTATCTCTGGATTAGCCTCTAGATCTCTTCTGCAAGGCACTATCTGTTTCGATTATCCAAATGTGAGGTAAGCTTTTTATTTGATTTTACTTGCTTGCTTTTTACACCTTTTTGAACCTTTTTTTTTTTGTGATTTAGGATTAGTTTCTATTGTGTATCTCCATGAATATCATCAATGAACTTTCTTTGTTACGTGTCCACTGGTGCAAGGTACTTGCAGTAACCTCTTCCCTTTCTAATGCATACATAATTATAATATATCTTATTTGAAGAGTCCCTTAATTGTTGTATAGTTTGATGGTTCTGAATTCGGACTTTTATTTTGATATTTCTATTGTGTTTGATTTGGATATATTTAATACTTGAAGTTATGTTCATATAATAAGAGTTAGGTTTACTGAATTTTTACTTTTGGTGAAAAAATAATATACCCAGTGATGCTACTTATTTCTTATAGAACCTCTATAACGTTGATGTAATAACTATATAAGTACACTATCGGTGTACTCTGTTAATACTACCATAACACTTCATTAGGTATCTTATAAAAATGATTAATTTTATCCCAATATATATGATATCATTGAATGTTTAAGATTCAAACTTCAAACTTTTGACATCAAATTTGGATATAGAATTTTATGTTTTTTGATATATAATATATATATTTAGAAACTACATAAGAAGTATTATGAGCTATATTAGAATGTTTAAAAAAATTCATCCAGAAAAGATTTGGTCGACTCTCGACATTAATTCCAACTATGACATCTATCATATCGATAGATATTTTATCGGATCTTATTTAGATCATGAGTTTAAAGCATCAAAGAAGTGGGAAAAAACGTTTTGATCATCCGAACTTGTTTATCTTATACCAATAACCAAAGAAATAATAGAAAAAATGTACTGCATGTTTGATAAACACTTGATAATGCAAATGATTAGATGAACCAATCTAGCCAAGCTTACACATTTCTACATTTTGCTCATCTTCCTGCAACTTGCTATTTTCAATAGCTTTAGCGTCTCTCTCAGCACAAGCTTCCCTGAAAATGATTGTGAAACCATATACAATTGTAATCAAGACAAATGTCTCTCTCAACAAAAATATATCTTGTTTGTATAAATAATAAGAGCGAAACTTTTCATTTTGATCTTCAGTAAGCAGTTCTCAAAATTTCAGCAGTTGATCTCGTTTTCTATTGTCAACCAGATATACGATGGGACAATTTTATATCTTCATCCATATTTTAAATCATTGTGATATGTATTTCAGCAGGTTAAAAAATTATCATATATGCTGCTAGTTTACGTTAACAAATACTTTAGTTACATCATTTGAATTTTGCTCATTTATGATAAATCACTGATCTAAATAAAAATGTTTAAAATAGAATATAAAAGATACTTCAATATTCATTCCTCTTCCTAAATACCATAAAACTCTTAGCAAGTAAAATATTTATACTGATACTATAAAAAATACTTCATAATGCAACATAATACTATAGTGTAGATTAAATATAGAAGAAAGGTTACCTCAATCAATTATAATTTTTTCTTGGGGATGGGCAGATACATCTTGCATATTTGCAATCAAACTTTTGTTGCTGCCCATGCATTCCAAATTTTTAAAAACTTTTGTTCTCTAAGTTTGAGAACACTTTTTATACACTACATTTGTAGCTTCATTTGTTATCTCCCCATCTTCATCATAACATAAGATCTTCAATCCTTTTCTAGCCGTTACCTGTGATAGTGCAACATATGGCTGTCCATGAGTAAAAACAGGCTTTTTTAAATATAATCCCACATTACATAATGATTGACCTTGACTTTTATTGATGGTCATGGCAAAAGATACAATTATTGGAAATTGCCTTCTTTGAAACTTAAAAGAAATTCTTGCATCGGATGGAGTTAGTGACATCCTTGGGATAAAAACTTTGTCTCCAGCCGCCTTTGCTGATAAGACTTTTGCTTCAATTAATCGATTTCCAAGCCTTGTGATGATTAATTTTGTACCATCTGATTCACTGATTCTACCATCTGAAGAGTAGGTGCAAAAATTGCTCTTTCTTGAAGGTATTCCATATCTGCAGAATGTCTCAAATAATTAAAATATGTACTTTCTACAATTCTGGATATGGATTATCACAATTATATATGAGAAGATCATCAGGTATCCTTACTTCGTCAATGTCATCAGTGAAACAGTTTGTCTTTCCATCACCTATTGCCAAAATCCAAGAAGCAAACTGTTTTAAGATCTTCCTACTTGCAATCTCATATTCTTTTTTAGCTTTAGAATCTGACAGTGAGTCCACAATAAGAAGAATTTATAGTTGCATTGACAAGTTTTTGCCTAGTGCCTTTTGTAATTACTGGCAAGATTTATCTCTAAGATTTTGATCAAGAGCTTCAAAACAGTATTTATGCATCATAGGTGCCTCATCCCAAATGATCAGCTTTGCTTTAATAATCAACTTTGCTAAAGGACTACCTTGTTTAATATTGCATGTTGAATCTTCAGTGAGATTCAAAGGGACCACAAATCTTGAATGAGCAGTTCGACCTCCTGGTAATAAAAGAGAGGCAATACCACTTGATGCAACATTTACCACTATATCACCTTTTGACCGTATGGCAGCTGATAATGTTTTCCAAATAATTAATGCTATCAAATATATTTTGATGAGTGTGTCAAAGTATAAACGGATAAAAAGAACCTGAGGAAATAAAATAGCTGCTTATTATTATTTGCTGGAATTTTAATAATAATAATAATAACATTTGGAAGAAAAGAAACTTGTTGGAATTAATTGGTTCAGAATTTCTTCAATGGCTAAAGGAAGATACCCTATGGGTTCATGGGCCACTTAAAATGTCTTATTGGACTTGACCACTAGCATCACATTTCCTTTGACACAAAAATCCTATGTCGCAAAAAAAGAAAAAAATACACAAAATAGACTTAATTTAAAATTATTTACTCTTAATAGATTCAATTTAAATTATTTACTCTTAATGGATTCATTATCTAAACTATTTACTTTTCTACTCACTCTTTTTATTTGTGTGCGAATGTTATGCTGGCATCATCATAAATATTATGAAATATACTCTGGCATATATATATATATATATATATACCAACTATAGCGGTATCATATAGAATGAGTCCAGTCCTTTGTGATACTCTGGTGATATATTGATACCTAATTGGTATATAGGATTATGTTTTATTTTAAGAAATAAATTTTAAAAATTATTAAATTCTAAATTAGTAGAAAATGTATACGTTATATATTCCATCGGTATATTTATACCATATCAGTATTGTATAGGACTAAAAAATTACTAAAGTTATAAAATTATTTGTTAAACTCTAAATTATTAGAAAATATATTCTTGTGATACTCCATTGGTATATTGATATCCTATCGGTATATAATTTAGAGCCCTTTTCTTAATAAATAAAATAATTAAGAGAAAATTATTAAAATTATAAACTTATTTATTAAAATTTAAATGAGTAGAAAATATATTCTTGGTGATACTCTATCGGTATATTGATACCATCTCGGTATCACATAAGATTGAGCTTAATCATCTGTGATACTCTATTGGTATATGTATACCCTATTAGTATATCATATGCAGGTGTTGACATCAGCGCGCGAATTTTAATATTAGTGCGGCAAAATTTTAATAGTACGAGGGGTACAAAATGTAAAGGAGTATATGAATATAAATATTTTATTTTAAATGGGTACAAACTTAGTTTTCCCAAAAAGAAATTCACAAATATCTACTAATAAGTATCTTAAATAGTTTGACTAATTACGCTTCATAAGTATACTTTCATTTGCTATGGGTGTTTTCATTTGTATAATTCTATGTCAATATACAAATTTGTTGTATAATTCGTTGTCAATATACAAATAGGGTAAATATATATAAATTTTTTCAGTGCTTATACAATTTAAATGTATCAACATGATAATTATATACAAAGCAAGGGTAGCATATATAAATTTTGGATTTATACAATTAGAAAAAATTTGAATTTATACAATCAGGAACCAAGTTATACAAATTCTGTATTTATATAATTTGGAGCTCAATTATACAAATTCTGTACATTAGTAGTCATTCTCATTAAACTATAGTGGCGAATTATAACTGGGTGAAACTATAATTGTGTTACTTAATTCACTAGTAAATGTTTACTTACATTTGTTTTTTAAAGAAAAAATTGCTTGTAAATAGCTTTTTGATAACTTATTGATGTGAAAAATTATTTACACTATGGATATCAGGAAAATGTTTAACATCTATAGTAATAAATTTTTTTTTGGTTGAACGCTTATACTACAAGTTCAATAGATATTACAGAGAATTATTTATAGAAAATATATAATACAAATTTTCTTGATAGATAATACATGTATCACATACTTTAATACACATTGTGTCAATTTCTTATCAAACAAGTACACAATTATTTTTAAATACTTATAATACATTTATATTACATGTGTAATTCATTTTTATTATAAGTGCAGATTTATCTTAATATAAGTGCAAATTTATCATAATATTACTATAAATGGTAATAAACAAAAGTATTACTAAAATTAGTAACTATCTTTTAAAGTGCACTTACCCAAGTAATTTTTCCAATTTCGCTAGTTAATAAAAGTGGTAATAAATTGAACACATTGCATAATTTAGTGAAATATTAGTCCAAATTGAAGAGCTTTCGGAAGTGAACATCGTGTTGTTATCGGATTCTCCAGATTTTGTTGTATTTTGAGGTAAATTGATGAAATAGTTGTTGCCATATTGGTTAAATCATCGTATAGAAATGTTATTGGTTCTCGGACTATTTTGCATTGTTTTACACATCGAATAGACCCCGAATTTGAGGTACAGGGATTGTTATATAGGCTTTGCTTCGAAATTCTAATGCAGGTCTCACCTTTTTCACTTTTTAGTCCTAAACTTGGTTTAAATTCATTCTTTATAATTTTAATGTCAAAATGACCGTATTGACGCTGTGATTCTATTTCTATTAGCTTGACAACATTATGACATTGTTCAAAAAGGTAAAGCGCCGGCAGAGTGATCAGAAGCGCCCGTGATCAGCATATAGGTAGGCTACAGTCTTCTTTCTTCTAGACTGAGAATATGTAAATCTTGAGTGAATCTTTTGTATATATATATATATATATATATATATATATATATATATATATATATATATATATATAT
>JAOTQJ010161852.1:0-27722 GCA_025642045.1 Solanum sejunctum | reverse complement strand
TGGACGGACCAACGATCCCTACGAAGGATGCACCTATACCCGACATTTGAGTTCCTAAGGAGCGTAATGAATGGGATGCTGCTGATGAGCTGGCAATAATAAACAATGCCAACGTCAAAAAGATTTTGATTTGTGGCATTGGTCCTGATGAGTACAATAGAGTATTAGCGAGTCAAGATGCAAAAGCAATTTGGGACACACTTTAGATAGCATATAAAGGAACCCCCCAAGTCAAAAGGGCTAAAATTAACAATCTCGACAGACTGTATGAGCTCTTTAGAATGTTGGATAATGAAACTATACAAGATATGCACACTACATTCACTGCTATAGTGAATGACATCAATTCACTCAGCAAAATTATTCCAACTGGAAAGGGCATTCGCAATCTGTTTAATGGCTTTCCAGAATCTTAGGAAAGTAAAGTGGAGACCGTCACTGAAACAAGTGATCTCGACACATTGACCATGGATGAGTTGATGGGAACACTTCTGACCTACGAGCTGATGAACCGGCAGGAGAAGGAGCTTAATAACAAAAGGAAAGACAAGAACCTAGTCCTCAAGGCCACTGAGAAGAAAGATTATGAAGAAGAAAACATTGCCCTAATAACAAAGAGGTTTCAAAGGTGTTGTGAAAAAGAACAGGAGGTCAAAGAAAGGTTCCCAGAGAAATACTGACAAGGATCTTAAGGAACAACCTATCATAAGCACGGAAGCCTCGACCACTTCATCAAGTTGTGCCCTCTCTGAGTGCTTGAATACAAGAAAAATAATCCTGAGAAGGCCAAGGAACTCAGAATTTAGCCATGCATTCTTAAGGAAAGGATGATGATGAATCAAGAGGTAGATCTGTCTATGAGAAAGGCACTTGCGGTAATGCTGGATAAAATTACCAAAATACCTCTGAGGAGGGATATCCGCATAATGCATCTTCCAATGCTCCGATGAAAAATTCAAGGTCGAATATGTGATCAATATTAAAAATAGAGTGATAAAGTGGTCTCATTTGATTTTTAGAGGAACTGGATCAAAATATAATTTTTTGATGGGAAAATGAATTCCAATAAGGGAATGCGACACACACCTGCCACTGATCAACCCTTAATTTTGTTCAAAATTTTTTTTAACGAAATTAGAAAACTTGTTCAAAAAATTTTTCATGAAAATTACTCTAAAGTGTGTCGATCCCCTTGTTGTGAGGCAAACATTTTTCTTAATTTAGTGAGGCGCATACCAAACATTTTCCAAACCATCCTAAATTTAAGATATGATCAAATAGGTTTTTTTTTAGTTGAAAAGGATTTTCTAAAATCATTCTAAAACCTCTTACGCACAACATAGATTAGAGTTCTTGAGAAAAGAAGAGAAGAAGTTACGGTTCTGAGGTCAGGGTCGAACCCTTGTAAAGAATTGATCATCATTCATCCTAGGTATGTATGGCTATCAAAGCATTGGATTGAGTTTATCCAGGTCTCGTTTGTCTACTTGAGTCAATTTTGTGAATAGAAATTGAATAATGTAAATCCTGTGATTCTGAATTCTAAGTCCTTACACTTGTTTGAGTCTTTATGAATGTACTTGAGTAAATTGAGGAGTAGAATTGTTATTACCATGAAATAGGAATATTAATTGTATGCTTGATATCTTTGCCCTAAAACTTATTGTGTTCCTTGCATGTTAACTAAATTAAGATTATGAATCTAATTTTCTAAGATTAGTAATTTGAGCTTGACAAGTACATTTTCTTGTTTCATATATTCATGTGATGTGTACCTAATATGTCTTATGTGTTAAGTATGGTTGATATGATGTTAAATGACTGTAATTAGTAATATTCTTGCATAATGTGAGTTAGATGCTTGAGTTGCACTGTACTGAGTTCTAATTCCAAGTTATAGAGTTATTTGAGAAAGCTAAGTTGAGCTAAACTGAGATGAGTTTGAGTTGATGTTCATAAGCATATTTTATTCTTGGGAGTAGTATTGAGCACTGAGTTGGGTGAACAGAAACACCCCATAACTATGTTACGAATGTAGGATGGTCACGCAGTTAACTCCGATGGCCCATGTAAAAAATAGATTGACACATTTGTATGATTCGAGAGAGAGGGAGAGGGTGACGTCCTTTACCTTGGGAAGTTTGGGATGGGCGTGGAAATGAAGTGTTCTTCATTATGCTTCACTAAAACTCATGGTGGTGGAGAGTTATGTAGGTTAGAGAAACTTCCAAGCAACATTTGAGTTAATATTGTATGATTTTTAAACCGAGTTGTACTAAACAGTAAGTCTAATCCTAAAGATTGGTTTTCAAAACATTAAACTTGCATTATTATCTGAGTTGAATTATGAGGTGGATGAGTTGGGTTTTGAGTCAAGTTAGTTAATTTGAGTCTGATCCTTATGTATTTCTGGAGCTATGTTTGATAGCATTATATTCCATGTACTAATGCCCATTTGAGCCTCTATCGTTAATGATGCAGACACAGGTGATAGAGGACTTCAGCAAACACATCATTGAGGTTCAAATTTCTAGATTTCCAGAGATGGTAAGCCCTCCTTGCCATTCAGTTTTTTCTATTTTCTCTAAGATGGGTAGCCATAGTTTATCGCGATACCATTTAGATGTTCTGAAGTAGAGGCTTCAAAACCTTGAGTAGAGTATCGTTGTTTATTTTATCTTACAAATTTGGTTTATTTAGAGATTAATTTATAATATCTTTATTACTTCTTTAATGACATTATTCGAGTATTCTTCCATTGTTGATTAAGATGTGACGATGAGGTGAGGTGGTTCTCTTGGGGAATCAACAATTGTTCTTCAAGTGCAGGCCACGCTAAGGGTTCCCCCCCTCGGAGGCATGAACAACTTGATATTAGAGCACAGAGTCAAGTGTCCTAGGGATTCTATGAAGTTGTGTCTAGTAGAGTCTTGCTTATCGGTTTGTTGTGCACAATAATTTATAAATAGGAGGCTATGGGACATTAAGAAGGGTTACAAGTTCTTATATTCTGAGTTCATACGATGGAGTTTAACTCTATAAAACTATTTTCTAATTCGTGCATTATGCATTTGCAGATCATGCCTTCTAAGTATACCACCACCAAATATATGCTTTAGCTGGCAATGCTAAGAATCCCCCATCTAAAGTGCCTACCCAAATGGAGACAAGAGGCTGAGGTCGACTAGCTAGGACCACTGGAATTCCATAAGTACCTATTGCTCCACCTGCTCTTACCACAGAGGCTGATTTCTAGGGAGCTATTACTATTCTCACCTAGTCGGTAGCCACTTAGAGTGGGATTCAAGGTTCACAGGCTCTTAGTTCTAGCTCCTAGGAACTATCAGCCTCCACCAGACTTAAGGACTCTTTGTGGATAAACCCGTCAGTCTTCACATGGTCCAAGGTTGAGGAGGACTCCCCAAAACTTCATCGATGAGATTTGGAAGAAGTTGATGGCTATGTATGCTACCGAGATTGAAGGAGTTGATTTGCCTCTTATTAGCTTAGGGATGTTGCGAATTATGGTATAACTAATGGGAAGAGGGAAGAGGTAAGAGCTCGCTGGGTGGAGTGAGTTTGAGGGTGCCTTTCTTGACCAATTCTTTCCCCAAGAGTTGAGGGAGGCAAAGATTACGAAGTTTATGAATCCAAAGCAAGAGGGAATGACTATGAAAGAATACAGTCTTAAGTTCATCCAACTGTCCAAGTATGCTCTGGAGATAGTTCAAGACATAAGGGCAGGGATGAGGAAGTTTATATCTGGCCTGGGAAAGCATGTGAAGAAGGACAACAAGACAACTCTGTTGATCCCAAGAATGGACATCTCTAGACTCATGGTTTATGCTCAACAACTTGAATAAGACAAGAAGAGGGATAGAGAGGAGCATTTGCATAAGAAGGCTAAGTCAGTAGGGGTTGAACCTAGACAAACTAAATAGAATAAAGGGGAAAAGTCTTACTTTTAGAAAAGGCTTTCAGGATATGCACCATAATCAGCTAGTGTACCGACTCCAAATAATAGGTATGATTAAAGGTCCCAAGGTCAGTCCAACTTTAGAGCATAGGGTTCACATGCCAATGTGACCCTTGGCTCAAAACGAAAGATAGGAAGTGTGGCAGGATGCATTTGGGGTAATGCAAAGAGGGATGAAATAATTGCTACAAGTGTGGCCAGATAGGTCATTTTCTGAGGGAATATCCACTTTGGGGCAATAAGGAACTGTCACCTACTATAGTGCCAGCAACCAAAGGTAACCAAAGAGGTGCTACACCAGGGATAAGCGGAGGAACAAATCATCTATATACGATGAGGAACCAACAGGATCAAGAGGTTGCACCAAATGTTATGACGGGTATGCTTTGAGTCTTTACCTTTGATTGTTATACTACTTGATCTAGGTGCAACTATGTCCTTTATGATGCCATATGTGGCTAGTAAATTTAAGATTTTGATGTGTTGCCAAAATACAACACTTTGATGCTTAACACTTGAAACTTATGCGTTCTCAGTGTGATAATAGTGGATTTAATATGTTTTTGTGTTTATATTTGCAGTATTACAGGTTGGCCATGATTTTGGGGAATGTTACACAAGTTGCTATAGATTTGCTGTTAAACGAGACACCTTATGGGCAGTAGACCATTCTACGAGTCATAAGGTGATTTTGTAAGGAATTCCAGTAAGGGGACAAGTTTTTGAAGTTAATTTTACAAACATGCAGATAAGTCGTAGAAGAGTTTAGGAGTCGTAGAAGAAGTGTCATGCCCTAAGGATCATAGAATGAAGACTTTCTTAAGTTCATCATACGAGACTCCCTTTAAGGGTCATAAGCCATTTTATGAGTCATAATGGTGTGTCATCAAGAGAAAGTCCAATTTTCTAGCAATAATATACGATACATAATTACAGGCCGTAAACTTCAACACGGGTAGTAAAGAGCTTTCATGAGGAGTACCAACCAGTTCTCCTAAGTCATTTAGGATTTGAATTTTAAATACTATAAATAGGTATTTTAGGTTTTTTTTATAAGTTTATGTCAGTTTTCATAAGTTTTAGCCTAATACTCAAAGAACTAAATATTTAGATAGAGAAAATTATATGAAAGTCTTTAAGAACACTTGTGGTTGAATTTGATTTTAAAGCTTCTGAGTCTTGTCGATATTGGATTGCTTGTTCTTAATTCTATTGTGTAAGTATTTACTTATGTCTTCTCAATTCATAATCTTTTCATCCACACATAGCATGAGTAGCTAAATCCACAAGTAGATATGTAGGAACCATGAAGAACTAAGAAAGAAGAATTGGATAATTTATAATATTTATAAGGTGTATATGATTGTATTAATTTAACTCTCTTTATTTTTCATGTTTTCTAGTGGTGGAAAACATTAGAATTCACCTGTTGTTACTGAATGGTCCAAGGTAGTAACGAATAGGAAAAAAGATTAATTAACAGGATTTGATTACTGTGTTCTCTTCTAATCAATCAAATTGGCCCAAGGGGAGGTTGTACTGGTACTAATCGGAAATGGTTAGTAATGCACACTATGGAGATGGGCCAAGTTACATAGTGAAATTCACCTCTCACCTTCGACCAAAGGGCTTGGTAAATTTAAATTACCATCCTACATGTTATACATTAGACAAGAATTAGGTTGTTCGGTGATACTGAGTTGGGGAATCATGCAGAATATAATACCCTAGTTTCTCTCCATTATTGGCTTTTCTCTCATAATAGTTATTTAGTTTTATTTCCTTATTGATTGTTGCAAAACCCCTCCTTTGGGGAAGTAAGTTGGTTAATTACTTGGATTGCATATTTGTGAATTTTTTTAAGTCTATGTATTCCTTGTGGGATCGACCCTAACCTTGGTTAGGTTCTTTATCATGACAACGACCACTTTATCCTCTAAAAAGGAAGTGTAACTTGGGTGACATCAGATTTCTCGTGAATGTTTACTTAAGCCTTTCCCTGTGTCTACTCTTGTGGGTGAGTCTATTATAGCCGAGAGCATCTATAGAGATTATGTAGTGTCTATCTACCATAGGAATACTCTTGCTAATTTGAATGAGTTATAAATGGTTGACTTTGATGTAATCCTTAGTATGGACTAGCTTTATGCCTGCTATGCCTCTGTTGACTATAGGACTCAAACTATCAAATTTTAGTTTTCGAATGATCTTGTTATAGACTGGAAGGGAGATTCTATTGTGCCTAAGGGTAAGTTTATTCCTACCTTAAGGCCAAAAGGTTAATCACTAGAGGATTTCACCTTGTGCGAATTAAGTTTGATGATATTAAGTCTCTTACTCTTGAGTCAGTCCTATTGTGAATAAGTTTTCAGAAGTGTTTCCCAAGGATTTGCCTAGAGTCCCTCATAATAAGGAGATGGACTTTGGGATTTGTGTTCTTCTCAATATCAAACCTATTTTAATTCCACCTTATATGATGGCCCCCACTGAGTTGAAAGAGTTAAAAGAACAATTAAGGGATTTGTTAGAGAAAGGCTTTATTAGACTGAGTGTTTCTCTTGGGGTGCTCCTGTTCTATTTGTGAAATAGAAAGATGGGTCTCTAAGAATGTGCATAGATTATAGATAACTGAACAAGGTCACGATAAAGAGTAAATATCCTCTACCTAGGATAGGTGATCTATTTGACTAAATTTAAAGTGTCTCTTGTTTCTCAAAGATAGACCTCAAATCGAGTTACCATCAGTGAAAGTGAGGGAATGTGATATTCCAAACATAGCCTTTAGGACAAGATCTTGCCATTTTTAGTTCTTCATCATGTACTTCGTGTTGACGGATGCACCTGTAGCTTTTATGGACTTTATGAATAGTGTGTTCATATGATATCTTGATATGTTTGTGATTGTGTTCAATAATGTCATTTTTGTGTATTCGAATGATGGGAAGGAGCATTCCAATCACCTCAGAGCTATCCTCCAAACTCTTAAGTACCATGAGTTGTATGCAAAATTCTCGAAGTGTGAGTTTTGTCTCAAGTTTGTGGATTTTATAGGCCACGTTATTTCAGGTGATTGTATTTAAGTTGATGCCTAGAAGATTGAAACAATTAAGAACTGGCCCAGACTGTCCTTTCTAACTGACATAAGAAATTTCTTAGGATTGATAGGCTACTATCGCAAATTTGTTGATGGATTTTCTTCTTTATCCACACCATTGATCAAGTTAATTCAGAAAAAGGTCAAGTTTCAGTAATTTGATGAATGTGAGAAGAGCTTCTAAGAGTTCAGGGCTAGATTAACTACTGCAATAGTTTTAACCTTGCCCGATAGTACAGAGGACTTCATAATATATTGTGATGCATCAAGAGTTGGATTGAGTTGTATGTTGATGCAAAGAGGAAAAGTGATAATCTATGCTTCCAGACAACTTAAGGTTCATAAGAGGAACTATCCAACCATGATCTTGAGTTGGCAGCAGTGGTGTTTGCACTTAAAATCTGGCACCACTACTTATATGTAGCCTATGTGGATGTGTTCACTGACCACAAGAGCCTGCAGCTTGTAGTATGTTTTCAGTTAGAAAGAGCTCACCTTGTGATAGAGGAGATTATTGACGTTGCTCACGGATTATGATATGAGCATTCTCTACCACCCAGGTAAAACTAACATTGTTGTTGATGCACTTAGTAAGTTGTCTATGGGTAGTATGGCCCATGTTGAGGAAGGAAAGAAGGAGTTAGTCAAAGAAGTGGATAGATTGGCCCAATTAGGAGTTCAACTCGAGGAGAATCATGAGGGAGGAGTCAATATTCAGAGTGGGTCTGCATCATCACTAGCAAGAGAGGTGAAAGAGAAAAAAGATCAAGATCCCATCTTTCTTTAATTAAAGGAGGCTCTCCATAAACAGAACCATGGCTCAAGCCTATAGCTCTAGGTATTCTATTCATCCTGGCTCTACCAAGATGTACCATGACTTGAGAGAAGTCTATTGGTGGAGTAGAATGAAGAGGCATATTGCTGAGTTTGTTGCTAAGTGTCCAAATTATCAATAGGTCAAAGTTGAGCATCAAAGTCCATGCAAATTGCTTAGAACTTTGAGATTCCTCAATAGGAGTGGGAGATGATCAACATGGACTTCATTACCAGTCTACCGAGGTCTCTAAAGCAACATGATTTAATATGGGTGATGTGGATAGGATGACAAAATTGGCTCACTTCTTAGCAATTAAGATAACTAAAATTGCAGAGGAGTATGCCAAGTTGTATATCCATGAGGTTATGATGTTGCATTTAGTTCTCTTATCCATCATGTCAGATAGAGGAGCTCAATTCAACTTCCCATTTTAGAGTCTTTCCAAAAGAGATTTGGTACTAAAGTAAATCTGTGTACAAACCTTTTATCTAGAGACAGATGGCCAGGAAGAGCATACAATTCAGACATTAGAGGATATATTGAGAGCCAGTGTCCTTACTTCAAAGGAAATTGAGATGATCACTTACCATTGATTGAATTTTCATATTAGAATAGTTATCATGCAAGCATTCAAATGGTTCCCTACGAAACTTTGTATTTGAGGAGATGTAGATCACAAATTGGGTAGTTTGAGGTTAGAGAATATGAGTTGATTGGACTTAATCTTGTCCACTAATCAATGGAGTAGGTAAAGATCATTAAAGAGAGGTTAAAGATAGCACAAAGTCACCAGAAAATTTTCATCGATTTGATGAGAAGAGACTTAGAGTTCGACATAAAAGATTGGGTGTACTTAAAAGTGTCACTTATGAAGGGCGTCATGAGGTTTGGGAAGAAGGAGAAATTGAGTCCCTGCTACATTATTCCCTATCAGATTTTTAAAGAGAATTAGTAAGATTTCTTATGAGTTAGAGTTACCTTCAGAGCTAGATATCATTCATCTAGTATTTCACATCTCGATATTGAAGTAGAGATTGGGAGATCCTGCCTTGGTGATCCCTGTTAAGAGTATTGGAGTACAGGGTAACATGTTCGATAAGGATATTCTAATCAAAATCCTTGATCATCAGGTTCTCAAGTTGAGAACCAAAAAGATTGCCTTAATCAAAGTCCTGTGGAGATATCAATTTATTGAGGAAGCCATGTGGGAGGCTGAGGAGGAGATGAGAGCTAAATATCCGCATCTATTCATGCCTGTTGATGAGAATGTTGAAGGTAATGTTCTTACCCTTGACTAGATTAATGTTTCTACTCTTAAGTTGATGTGTCCATTCTTGAGTCTGAGTAGACTTTGTTGAGGTTGATGAGGAGCCAAGAGTTTGAGTGGTTGAGTGATTATTGAGATGACTCTTGAGTCTATTCATGCCTTGAAGTCCAGCTTTACTCATCATTCGTGCACAAGTGATCCTAAGGGGGAGATGATGTAATACATGATAAAATTACCAAAAATACCCATAGAGAAGAGATGTGTGCATCATACATCTTCCCATGCTCCGGTGTCAAATCCAAGGCCAAATATGCAATCAAAATTAAAAATTGAGAGGGAAAGTTGTCTCGGTTGATATTTGGAGCAACTGGATCAAAAGATGATTTTTCAATGTGAAAGCGAATTCAATAAGTTGCAGAACAGGTGTGCAACGTGCACCTTCCACGGATTAACATTTAATTTTGTTGAAAACAGTTTTCAATAGGATTAGAAAACTCATTCGGATAATATTTAGTGAAAAATACCCTAGAGTGACAGGGTCTGCATTCTAATAAAAACAAACTTTTTTCTTAATTTTGCGAGGGGCATTCCAGACCTTTCCCAACCCCTCATAACCTTAAAACGTGATCAAATAGGTCATTTTTAGTCGAAAACGGTTTTCTAAAATCATTTTAAAGCCTCTTATGTACAATGTAGATTAGAGTTCTTGAGAGAAGAAGAGAAGAAGCTAGGGTTCCTGAGGTCGGGGTCGAATCCTTATGGAGAATTGCGTAAACCTTCATCCCAGGTATGTAAGGCTATCTAAACCATTGTATTGAGTTCATCCACACACCCCTTCGTCTACTTGAGTCGAATTTGTGATTATAAGTCGAATAATGCAAATCATGTAATTCTAAGTTCTAAGTTCTTACATTTGTTTGAGTATTCATGAGTGTACATGAGAAAATTGAGGAGTTGTATTATTATTAACATGAAATACGAATATTAAATGTATGCTTGATATCTTATGCTATAACTTATTATTTTCCTTGTATGCTAACTGAATTAAGATTGTGAATCTAATTTTCTGTGCTGAGTAAGTTGATCCTCTGAAGAGTACATTTTCTTATTTCATATATGCATGTGTTGAGTACCTAATATATCTTATGTGTTGAGGATGGTATGTATAATGTCAAATGATATGATGTGAGTTAGAGGCTTGAATTACACTATAGTGTTCTTATTCTGAGTTACAAAGTTATTTGAGAAAGTTAAGTTGAGTGAATTGAGATGTGTTTGAGTTGATGTTCATGAGCATATTTTAGTCTTGAAAGGAGTATTGAGAACCAAGTTGGGTGACAGAAAACATCCCAGAACTACGTTGCCAGCATTGGATATTCGTGCAGTTAACTCTGGTGGCCCATGTCCCAATAGATAGACACTCTCTTAGACTCCGAGAAAGAGAGAGAGGTTGACATCCTTTACCTTGGCAAGTTTAGGACGGGCGTGGCAACACTGTCTTCTTCGTTGTGTATCACTAAAACTTGTGGTGGTGGAGAGTTATGTTAGAGAAACTTAGAAGCAAGACTTAAGTTAATATAGTATGATTTTTGAACTAAGTTGCACTAAACATTGAGTCTAATCCTAAATCTTGATTTTGAAAACTTTTACTTGCATCATTATTTGAGTTGAATTATGAGGTGGATAAGTTGGGTTTTGATCGAGTTAGTTGATTTTAGTTTGAGTCTTGTCTATTTGTTGAGCTATTTTACATACCAAAATATTCCATGTACTAACATCTATTTTGACCTGTATCATTAATGATGCAGACACAAGTGATAGAGGACTTCAGTCAGGCACATTATTAAAGTTCAGATTTCTTAATTTCCGGAGTTGGTAAGACCTCCTTGCCATCCGAAGGAGCCTTTCTATTATTTTGCTGTTATTTCTATTTTCTCTAAGTTGGGTAGCCATGGTTTGTCAGGTACCATCTAGATGTTTAGAAGTAGAGGCTTTATAGACCTTGAATAGAGTATCATTGAGTATTTTATCTTCTAATCTTTGTTTATTTGGAGATTATTTTATAATATCTCTCTTACTTGTTTGATACTTTTATTGGAGTATTCATACACTGTTGCGTAAGATGTGACCATGTGGACATGTGGTTCTCTTGGGGAATCAACAATGGTTCTTCAAGTGCCAACCACACCAATGGTACTCACTCGGGGTGTGACACTTACAACACTAGGGAACAACTCCACCGAGGAATAGTATGGTGAAGTTCTAGAAAATTAGTACTTCATGGCTATTGAGGTAGCTAAAAAGTATGACTTTCTTGAACTTATGTCTGTACAAGAATCAGATGATGGTAGCAACAAGGACATAGTAGAAACTATAGTTGCGGATGAGAACATAGTGCTGATGGTTGGAGCAGGTTCCAATGATGAGGATAACTCACTTCTGGACTACAAGGTAAGCTTTGAAAAAGTTAAAGTCAATATTCACTCCTACTCTAAGAAAAAAGTTGAATCCTTATAGCATGGTTTAATTGATGCCTATCTAGTAATCTATGATAGTAAGGAACATCTTCTGGAGGATCATGCTTAGTTTACAACTGAGAATATGAACCGTGAAAATGTCAACTCCAAACAGATATTGGTAGTCTCAAGTCTTCCAAAAGGAGAAAAATGTTATGAGTCATGCTTAATTGGCCTTCGAACATAAGGCAAAAGAGCTAGAGAATGAGCTAATGAATTTATGTAAAAGAATGAAGCTCTTCTAAAAGAACTTGACTGGACCAAATCTAAATTAGAGCACAATATGAAGTGTATTAGGTCCTCTCCCATGCTTAATTAAATACAGCAAGGTCATTCTACCACCAAATATTGAATCGGGTTAAAGCTAAAAGAACCCAAAGAGAGCATAGTTGACACTGCCATTATATGTACCTTGGTAAAGCTATTGTTATCAGAAGGCAAGTTTAATAAGGATCAAGTTTGTGGTGTGTGTGCTCAAGGAAAACAAGTCAAATGAGCACTCACAGACCCCTAGAACTATTTCAGATGGATCTTTGTAGACTAATGTGAGTGCAAAGCTGAGGAGGTAACAGGTGTGTTCATACTTGTGGATGCTTAATCTAGATTTACTTGGACATCTTTCCTTAAATCTATGATGAAACATTAGATGTATTTACTGTGTTTGTTAAAATGGTTCAAAAGAAATTGAATTATCATCTGATGAGTTTGAGAACAAATCATGCTACAGAATTTGAGAACTTAAGTTCTTAAGATTCTGCACTAAAAATGGAGTGGTACACAACTTCACCACTCCTAGAACACCATAAGAAAATAAGGTGGTCAGAAGGAAGAATAGGTCTTTAGCAGATATATAGAACTATGTTGATAGCCAGAAACCATCCATAGAGCTATTGGGCTGAAGCTGTGATAACTGCCTACTATCTCTTCAACAGATGCATGATTAGACCTATTTTAAATAAAACACCCTATGTGCTAATTAAAAGCAGGAAACCTAATCTATTTCTTCTTCGTTCTTTTGGTTTTGTGTGCTATGTACACAACAACGGGAAGGATGTGCTGGGGAAGTTTGATACCAGGAGTGATGAGGGAATCTACCTAGGATATTCTTCACAAAGTAAAGCATACAAAGTTTTTAATAATAGAACAAAATGTGTGGAAGAAAGTGCACATGTTATATTTGATGAAACCAAATTAGTGGCTGAGAAAGTTTTTCAGGAGTAGGTACATGAACTAGGGATGTCAAACCAGAAGTGACTCAGAGGATGAAGATAGAGGCAACTCCAGCACCACCAATCCTCCAACTCAACCGGATCCATCTTCTACTTCAACACCAAATGGTGAGGAAAAAAGAGAGGAACCTAGGACATGTACATCCAATAGAGTAGGAACCTTAATGACATTGACGTCTGATGGAGCTAGTTCCTTAGCTACAATACATGTTGATCTAGTGCCAGATGATCAGGGTTATAAACATAAGAGTTAGCATTCATTAGCAAATCTGTTGACACCTTTGGACTTAGGTGTATCCACTAGGTCTAGGCTTAAAAACTATGTGCCTTCTCTTCATACGTGCCTTCGGTATAGCCTAAAAATTTCAAAGAGGCCCTGTTGGATGACGAATAGATCTCGATAATATAGGAATAACCACTTCAATTCAAGCGTAGCAAAGTATGGTACATGGTTCCCCCTCTTCAACACCGAATAATCATTGACCCTAAATGGGTATTCAAAAACAAGTTAGATAAGCAAGGTGTTGTCATTAGAAAATAATCTAGACTCATGGTTAAAGGATATAATTAGAATAAGGGATTGAATATGATGAGACCTTTGATCCTGTAGCGTGTATTGAGGTTATCAAAATACTAATATCGTTGTAACTCAAATAGAGTTCAAGCTATATCATATGGACATTAAGAGTGCCTTTATTAATGGGTATCTAAAGGAGGAGGTATATGTGAATCAACCTTTAGGTTTTGAAGACTATAAGCACCTAGACTATGTGCACAAGCTTTACAAAGAACTGTATGGATTGAAACAAGCACCTCAAACTTGGTTTGATAAACTGCCTAGTTTCCTACTAAGTCATGGATATAGCAAGGGAATGATTGATAATACTCTATTTTGCAAGAAGAAATGAAAGCATGTCCTCATATTTTAGGTTTACGTTGATGACATCATCTTTGGAGGAACTGCTGAGGCCCTTAGAGCAGAGTTTGCGAAGCTTATGAGCAATAGATTTGAGATGAGCATGATAGGTAAACTTAACTTATTTTAGGGACTTTAGATTCATCAGACAAAGGAGGGTACCTCTATCCATCAAAAAAAGTACATCAAAGTGCTATTGACAAAGTTTGGGATGTCAGATGCCAAGATGAGTGACATTCCCACGGCGACCACAACTAAGTTGAACACTGACAAAGCAGGAGCAAGGGTGGATAAAAAGTCACTTCTGTATCTTACTGCTAGCAGGACTAACATTGTGTTCAGTGTAGGCGTGTGCACCTAATTTTAGACAAAACCTAAAGAGTCTCATTTAAGGTTGTGAAACAAATCTTGTCACATTCAAAGGAACCATAAACCATCTTCTTTGGTACCCTATTGGATTTTCCTTTTACTTGGTAGGATTTGTCGATGTTGATTATGCTGAGTACATGGTTGATCGAAAGAGCACCTCTATAGTGTAACACTTTCTAGGGACTTGTTTAGTCTCCTGTGCTGTAAAGAAAGAAAATCCAATTGCCCTGTCTATTGCTAAGGCTAGGTATATGGTTGTCTCTTCCTGTTGTGATCAAATTCTTTAGATCAAACATCAACTGCTAGAATTTAGAGTGAAATTTGACTGCTTCCCTATCATGTGTGATAACATTACTATAGTGAACATAGCCATGAACATGGTTCACCACAAGTGTACCAAGAATTTGATGTCGGATATCACTTTTTGCATGATAATATAGAAAAGGGGTTAAGTGAAATGGTTTTCTACAAGACGGAGGACCAGGTGGCTAACATCTTCACCAAAACATTGGCAAGAGACCACTTTGATCTCAATGAACTTTATCTAGGCCTAATCAAGGGAAACTAAACCTCATCTTTCTTGTCTTGATATTACATTTTGAACTTTAGTAGTGTATGAAATAAGCAATCACTATCTCTATGTACAGGTTTAGGAACCATCTGGTAGATATGGATTCCTTCACATGGAACTAATGATAGCGCCCTTAGTTCCTACAACAATAGTAAAACATCAAAAATCAAAAGAAGTTGGTCCATTCATCTCTCAACTAGGTATGCTTCTACCTTTGTATGCCCATAACTTATTGATATGTGTGTACTCTGGAGAAGTTGTTTGGAGTCACTATCCTAAGAACCTGGTCCCTCTACATAAACTCCAGTGGACTTTTTTTTTTTGAGATTTTTGGTTGACTTAAAAAAAATTATCACTTCCCTGGTGATTTTAAACATCAGTTAGAGTGTAGAAAGTTTGCATCAATCATTTGATGCCACCCCTTCAAGTTCCCAAGGCCTCTCCTGAAATTAGAATTCCATAGACCCATTTTATTGTCTCCTTTCCAAGAAATCTCCCTTATAACCAAAAGAATTCAATTGCACTCTCAAAAAAATGGCTCTTGTTTCTTACTCTGACACTGACTCCAATGCTACATCCCCATCTCTATTCGAAGAATTCCCTCAAGGGGAATTTTCTCCTCCCCTTTGCACGCCTTCTTGATGTCACCTAAGTTACACCTCTTTTTTGAGGATAAAGTTGTCATTGCCAAGAAATAAAAACTAACCAAGGTTAGGGTCGAACCTAAGGGAATACACAGACTTAAGAGAATTCAATAAATGCAACTTGAGTTATTAACCAACATACCCAAAAGGGAGGGGGTTGCAATAATCAGTACAAAAGTAAACCTAAATAATATAGAAGATAAATCAATATGGAGAGAAACTAGGGTATTATGCTCCCCGTGATTTCTTATCTTAGTATCACTGGATAACCTAATCCTTTTATAGTTTGTAGCATTTAGGACAGAAATTTAAGCTCACCAACCCTTTCGTCCAAGCGAGAGGTGAATTTCACTATGTAAGTTGTCCCATATCCAGAGTGTGCATTACTAACCCCTACCTATTACTCCTATTACAACCTCTCCTTGGCCCAATTCAGTTGATTATTTGAGAATACATTAATTGAATCCTGTTAATTAATCTTTTTTTTATATTTATTACTACCTTTGTCCAGGCGGTAACACTAGGCGGGTTGAATGTTGGCCACCATTAGAAAACATGTAAAGTTAAGAGAGTTAATAAATACATTCATACAAACTTTCCAAGAATTAGGCATTATCTAGTTTTACCTTGTTATTTCTTTATAGTTCCTACAACCCTAGTTGTTGATTTAGCTTCTCATGATTTTTATAGATGCAAAACTTAAAAATTGGAATAACATAATAAAACACTTAAAATCCAACTTCATGGAAAATCACAAGATTAAAGATCAAATCGTGTAAGTGTTTCTCAAAACTCTCCAATGTTATCTCACTATTTTTCCTCCCTAATTGTTGAGTTCTTTGTGTATTGTGCATAAGCTTCATGAAAAATAACCTAGCAACCTATTCATAATATTCAAAATAAAAGTCCTAAACACAATATGATAGCTAGATTGGCACGTCTCATGAACAAGTTTATGGTCCTTATTGTGTTCCATGGCCTATAATCGGGGTCTCGCATAGTGCTATTAAAAATTTGGATTTTAAGTCTATGATACCCCTCTATGAACCGTGAAGTGGTTTACAACTCGTAGGCGATTTTGTCTAATGAATCTTTAGAAAGTCCCTCATCTCTGATCCTCAGGGCGCAAACCAAATTCTATAACTCGTAAATCAATCCCTTAGCTATCTGTATGTTCATAGAATCAACTTTAGAAAATCGAACCCTCACTAGAATTTTCCAGGAAATCAACTTCATGACCTGTGGAGTGGACTACGGCATGTAAGGGTCTTGTATTGCATCAAAATCAATAACTTTTGTACTTCCTTTCCAAAATCAAGGCCAACCCTGGAATCCTGCAAATATAACACAAAAACACATAAGAACTAACTAACATCGCATTGAGAACATACAAAATTCCAAGTTTTAAGCATCAAAAGTGTTGTATTTTGATAGCACATGAATTCCCTCAACTTAAAATAGTTGATTGCCCTTAAGTGAGGGACTCAATCTATATAAGTAATACAGTAACACATAGACCTCAACCCAATGACATATATCACATCAATCTTAAAATTTGATAAACACACCACTTTTTTGAAATGGAATCAGATAGCCATCTAGCAAACCAATACAGACTTGTGCATGTGATAACATAACTAAGAAAAGTTGGTACTATAAAAAATCTACAATTACTGAATAAGTCTTATGCTAAAAATGCAATGCAACTGCCTCATAGACAGAAGTCTTATATCTGGCTCTCAATGATATTTTCATGTGTAACCTTGGGACTGTGCAAATTCACTCACTCTCACAAAAGATATTCATGCATCATGCCCAATACCATAGGCTTGTCCCTATACTCATGATTAATACCTTCATCAACTTAAACTAAGATCACTTTAGTAGGCTTGTAATGAAAGCTTAGGGGTCTGTCGTATGGTATTTTGGGAACATAGTGACTAAAGACCTTCCTTGACACTGTGTTTTCCTATACTTTTGCCCTACCAACTCTTTTATTTTCCATCTCATTCTCTCTTTCTCCTATCTAAAACTTTCTTAGCTACTTTCTTTTCATTTTTTTAGCTTTTTGCATTGCTCTTACACTTTATTTTTTATTTTTGACTTGCAAACTAAAGCATCACTTATTTTTCTTGCACCATAGCACTTGATTTTTTTCTCCTTTTCTCTATATCACTAACTTTCTTCGTATTTTTGTGTTTCACGCTTACACTAGCCACCCTGAACTTAGGTTTTTAGCCTGAGTTGAAGTGCATAATATCTATCCTCAGAACCAGGCCCACTTTTGGTTGCTTCCCTTAACTTAGGCTTTTTGCCTTAGTCAAGGTTCACAATGTTCAAAGAAGGACTAGGGATAATTTTAGGATTTTACAACTAATAAGGATAGGTTATTAAGTATTTAAAAAGAATAGGAACATATTAGGCTCAAGCATTAGTAACAAGCGATATGCTGCAATTCTGGTTAATCCTTTAGTCTAGGTGGACTTTTAAGAACAATGGCCTAAGATCCTTTCCTAATCCAATTAATCTACAGTTAAACATAGAGTAACCGGGCAAATTCTAAATTAACACACAATATATGAATTTAACAATTTAAGCTCACACTCACATGGCACTGATTACACCATCAACAAAAGACTCTCAGATCATGCTTTTTATCATTTACCCTCACTTATCAGAATAAACATTGTCAGCACACCCAAATATGCATGGTTTCTATCGAGACTAACTAATAAAAATTTTGGTGGGTATCATTTTTCAAACAAAACACAAAACATGCTATATGTCATAGGTATTAGTACTATATGCTACAAATACTACCTAAGACATCCTAAATGTGTCAGTTCAACAGAAAGTAAAATATCCATAGGGAAAAGAAACACAAGCAAGAAAACCCCAGGATAAAAAATTGGGGTAGTTATGGTCCCAAGCTACTCAGACTTCACTGAGGTCCATAACTATCCACATCACATTGAAAAAGAGGTGCATTGTCCACAATACACACAATCAAAGCAAAATAAAGTATAAGGGGTCAAAATCATACTTGCGTGCCTAAGAGCCAGTATCCACCTAGGGTTGCCACCCAAGCAACTCCAGATTTATTATCGCTTCTTAAGATATATTGTTTGAGTATTCAGACTTCCTTAAGATCCCATTCTTCCTTAATTTTTATTTCTTCCACATTTCCAAGTTATAGCTTGACTCTTTGGCCATTGACCTTGAAAGTTCCTTTATTTCTTCTCTCCAACTCAATAGCCCTATGATCAAAGACACGTGCTACTCAAAAGGGTCCCAACCATCTAGATTTGAGATTCTTAGGAAACAACTTTAGTCTAGAATTATATAGTAGCACCAAGTCCCTAGGTGCGAATTCATGATTCTTTATGAGACGATTATGTTACAGTTTCATTATTTGTTTGTACAAGGCTAAGCTCTGATATGCATTCAAGTGAAACTCATCAAGCTTATTGAGTTGGCTCAGCCTAGAGTTTGTTGCATCATTCCAATCCAGATTTAACTTCTTTAGTGCCCTCATTGCCTTATGCTCAAATCCACCAGCAAATGGCATGCCTTCCCAAAGAAAAGTTGGTGGGGAGGCATACCTAAGGGTTTTTTGAATGTTGTCCAATATGCCCATAATGTATCATCCAGCTTCCATGACCAATCTGTCTGGTTATTAGACACCTTCACTAGCCCACTCGTCTAAGGATGGTAAGGAGTCGCCACCCAATGTTTCACCTGAACTTGTCAATACGAGCCTTAATGAACCTATTGCAGATGTGAGAACCTCCATTACTAATGATTACACCAGGAGCGCCAAACCTTGAGAAGATGTTACTCTTAAAAAATATTATTACACTTTTGCCCTTATTGTTGGGTAGAGCTAGGGCCTCGACCCACTTCGATGCATAATCCAAAGCTACTAATATGTACTTGTTTCCATGTGAGCTAACAAAAACGCCCATAAAGTCTATCTCCTATACATCAAATAACTCAATCACCATAATAGGGTTTACAAGGAGCTTATATTTGTGGGAAACAGTACCTTCTCTTTGGCACCTTTAACAAGATTTGGCATGGTGGTGGGCATCCTGGGGGATGGTAGGCCAGTAACACCCATACTATAAGATCTTGTGTGCTGTTTGAACTTTACTATGATGCCCATCTACCAATGACGAGTGACATGCCTCAAGGATGATCATCATCTTAATCTCGGGAACATAGTCATGAATAATCCCATCCGCATATATATGAAACAAGTATGGATCATCCCAAAACAACTTTCTCACATCAGACATGAACTTGCAACTCTAATGTATGTTCAGATCAGGTAGCACAATATCACTTACCAAGTAGTTTGCATAGTTTGTAAACCATGGTATTAAATCATAGGACACTACTAACACTCTATCATATGGAAATGAATCATTAATCTCCAATACATCATAAAACTTTGACATTACCCCATCTTTCAATCTGGAAAGGTGATTTGTGACCTAATTTTCTATAGCTTTTTTATTGATAGACAACGAGTTGAATTCTTGTAAGAGAAGTGCCCATCTCATCAACCTTGGTTTTTTTTCCTTTTTTGCCATCAAGTATCTTAGAGCTTAGTGGTATGTGTGCACTACCACTTTTGCCACCAATAGATATGACCTGAATTTCTTGAATGCAAAGATCACAGTGAGCAATTCCTACTCAGTGCCAGTGTAATTCTTCTGGGCTAGATTTAGGGCCTTGCTAGCATAGTGTATGGGATGTAGTATCGTTTCTTGGTGCTGTCCCAAAACTACACCTAGCACAACCCCGCTTGCATCACACATGATTTCAAAGGGATTTGACCAATTTGGAGCTATAATGATTGGGGTTGAAATCAACTTTTGCTTTAATTCTTCAAATGCTTTAAGGCATGCTTCATCGAGCATGAACTCAACATCCTTCTTAAGCAACTTTCATGAGGGGTGTGCAATTGTCTTGTATGAAACTCTGGTAGAATCCTGCATACCCCGAAAACTCCTCATACCTTTAATTGAGATAGGTGGGGGAAGCTTCTCTATCATCTCTACTTTAGCTCTACCAACCTCGATCCCTTTACTAGATAACTTGAGCCCAAACATAATGCCCTTCTTAACTATGAAGCAACACTTTTCCCAATTCAGCACCAAATTGCTTTCCTCATATCTTTGCAACACAACATGCAAGTGTTTCAATCAATCCTCAAATGAGTCTCTAACAACACGAAAGTCATCTATGGAGACTTCAATTATATCATTCACCATGTTTGAGAAGATGGACATCGTGCATCTTTGAAATATCATTAGGGTGTTACACAACCCAAATGATATTCTCTTAAATGCGAAGGTTCCATAGAAGTATGTAAACATTGTTTTCTCCTGATCCTCTACAGCAATTATGAACTGATTATAGATTGAATGTCCATGAAGAAAGTAATACCAACCCTTTCCAACTAGTCGGTCTAACATCTAGTCCATAAATGGCATAGGGAAGTTGTATTTCTTGGTTGACTTATTGAGCTTACTGTAATCCATGCACATCTTCCATCCATGCACATCCTCCATCCAGTGACTGGCTACATTAGGATCAACTCATTGTTAGCATTTGGTACCACTGTGATACCACTTTTCTTTAGAACACACTTAACTGGACTTACTCATTCATTGTCAGTAATCGGAGAGATCACACCTGCATCCAACCATTTGATGATATCCTTACATACAACCTCTTGCATAGAGGGTTGAGATGTCTTTTGTGCTGTGTACATATCCTAAGAAAGATACAATAATATCTGTAATCATCCATCTAATGGCCTTCTTAAACTATTTAAGCACCATGAAAAGGGCCTTCAACTATAGTACCAGTGGTTCTTCTATGGATAGCTTGGTGGGCGGTGACTCCCAATTCTGTAAATCTAGTTGTAGCTTAGTTTGGCGCCTAGGGTCGTAAGATATACACCATCTCCTCATAATTTGAGATGCCATCACTACCAAAGTTCATCATCACTGCTTCTAAAGTGTCAACACTCAATCTCACCTCAAGTGGTACTTCTGGTTCAACATCATCAGTAGTCTCAACAATAGAGACCGCCATTAAGTCATTTTCTTTCTTTGCCTACTGACCGATGTTGAAAATGACCTCAACTTTCCAAAATCTAAACTTAAGTTAGCCTTTCTCCATGTCCACCGAAGTGCGTCTAGTGTCTAAGAAAGACCTTCCCAAGATGATACTGTCTTTGAAATTAACCTCGCAATCGAGGATCACAGAGTCTTTGGGAATATCAACTTTACAACTTTGACTAGCAAATCATATAGTATCCCCACATAATTTTTCACTATATTATTACCCATCAATAACCACGTACTTGTCAGTGTAGGGGCTCCTAATACTAGCTCCTTGAAGACAGCAAATGGACTCAGATTAATGCTAACACCTAGATCACATAGTACCCTTGAAAACTCCATATCTTTAATGGGGCAAAGTATGGTAAAAGCACTATTTTCTTCTCACTTTTGGACCAAGGACCTTGTAGCAACAACATTGCAATGATGAACCTCTTGGGAGTGCTCCTAAGTTACAGTGCACTTTTTCGTAACCAGGTCCTTCATGTAATTTGCATACCCTAGAATTTTCTCCAATCCTTAATGAGAGGGATGTTGATGGATAGTTGTTTTAGCATAGAGAGAAAGTGCTTCAACTTGTTTTCCCCCTCAATCTTTTTTATTGTTTGAGGGAAGCTAAGAGGAGGCCTAAGAATGGGCTTCAACTTCTATGGTGCATCAACAACTTCTTACCCAATACATGCCACGATCATCTTCTATATCTGCATCCTTAGCGATAATAATCTCCTCTTTTTCTCGACCATCATGCTCATCAACTGGTATGGGAACCTGAGTAGTGCTCTTTCCATCACGACCAGTAGCCGCCATGCATTGGACCTTATTCTTAGGGTTCTGAACTGTGTTTCTAGGCAGTGTACCCCATTGTTGCTGATTGATTTCAGTTGACACTTGACCAAGCTGTTGCTCAAGCTATTCAATAGCAATAGAATGTGACTCAATTTTGTTGGTAATATTGGAGATTTCAGATTTCATCCCCCTCAAATTCACATCCCGCGTCTTAGCTTTCTTTAATAGGCTACCAAACATTTCCTCAATTTTTGAGCTATTTACACCTATCTTATTATTATATGGTGGCACATGGAGACCATTTTTGAAACCACCTCTGTGATGCCAATCTGTATCTCTCTTTGGGCCTTTGATTTAGTCCTAGTGTCTTCCATGGTTGTCCCTAAGAGCTCCATCTCTGTTGATGTTCTGACCTTAGTTTCCTTGAACTTAGCTCTAATAGTCCTTATTCGACCCTTGGGCATTGGTTTAGAAATCCCCTGTCTGATCAGTAATAAAATAGTCTTTGTTCTTATAGTAAGGCTCATCATTCGTGGGTGCACGTGGAGGTTGATTAACCACTGCATTGACATGGTCCTAGTTTTGCTTCATCATCACCTCCATGCTTATGCAAATTGGGGAAAGCTCTAGCATAATTTCTTTATTTATCTTAACTTACTCTGAACCAACACTGATGGTGCACAAACTTTTAGTTGATGCTTTGTCTCTCTGCCCTCATGCAAGATTAGTCTCAATCACTATCTCTATTCTTTCTGCGATCCTTGTGAATTTCTGATCTAAAAATATGCCCCCCATAATAGCATCAACACTATCTTATCTGTTCTCATCAAGGGAACGGTAGAAGATCTCCACCAAGGCATCATTAATGATCTTATGATCTGGGACACTCCTCAAGCACTTAGTAAACCACTCCCATGTAGTACTAATTGAGTTACTAGGAAGTTGCTCAAAGTTGTTGATCTAATATTTTTACTTGAGCTTCTTTGATTTAAGGGAGTATCTCTCTAAAAAGGACTTCTGCAATTCATCCTAACTGGTGATAGAACTCTGGGGGAGCTCAGATAGCCTTACTGTTGCATTTCTTGTAAGATACAATGGGAAGACACGAAGTTCTAAAGCATCCATAGATAGATTTTGTGTTCTTATCATACTCTTGAAGATGAATGCAATGCAGCGTAGATGGCTATGAGGATCCTTCGATGGTAAACACACAAATAGCCCATGGTTCTATAGCATCTGAAGCAACCAACTCGAGACTATGAACTTTGTGTTAGCTGGTAGTGGTGGCAACACAATAGCTCCAATCACCTCCATAGCAATAGGATTTAGCCTAATTGATTCTATTGATAAGCATTGGGATTAAAATCCTGAGGGTGCGTACCTATGTACTCAAGAGGAGGTGGGTTCTCATGATCATCATTCTCATTCTCATTCTTGTTAAGAGCTGCATTAGACATGTTTTTGGCATTATCTTGGGCCATTCTCCTTAATATTTTATGGATCTCTAGGTCAAAAAGAGTCAAGGATCTACCTCAATTTCACGTGTTGGGAATAGACTACACTTACACCCTGTAAAAAAATAAAAACAACAAAAAACATAAACGGTGGAAAATAAGGATGAATACCCAAATACTATGCATTAACCAAGTTAAGGTGTATTCCCCGGAAATGGAGCCAAAATCTTGATATCACCCAAGTTACACCTCATTTTTAAAGATAAAGCGGTCATTGTCAAGAAAGAGAACCTAACAAGGTTAGGGTCGAACCCAAGGGACTATGTAGACCTAAGAGAATTCAATCAATGTAGAGTGATTAACCAACTTACTTTCTCAATATAAGGGGGGTTGCAAGAATCAGTAGAAAAATAAACCAAACTAACAAAGGAGTTAAATCAATATGGAGAGAAACTAGGGTGTTGTATTCCCCATGATTCCCTTAGTATCACTAGATAACCTAATCCTTTTCTAGTGTGTTGCATGTAGCATAGTAAGTTAAGTTCATTAAACCATTTGGTCCAGGCAAGCAACAAATTTCATGATGTGACTTTCCCCATCTCCATAGTATGCATTTCTAACCCTTGCCTATTAGTCCAAATACAACCTCCTCTTGGCCCGGTTCAATTGATTAGATGAGAACACATCAATCAAATCCTGTTAAGTAATCTCTTTTCCTATTTATTACTACCTTCATCCTATCAGTAACACTACGTGGGTTCTAATGTCGGCCACCATTAGAAAACATGCAAAGCAAACAGAGTTAATGAATACTTGCATGCACACTTTCCAAGAATTATGAATTATCTGATTTTACCTTGTTAGTTCTTCATGGTTCCCACAACCCTAGCTATGGATTTTGATACTCGTGATTTGTGTAGATGCAAAACCTATGACATGGAATAACATAATAAAGCACTTACATAATTAAATTAAGAACAAGCAAATCCCATATCAAAGTGAATCACAAGATTAAAGATCAAATAAAAGTACAAGTGTTTCTCAAAACTCTTCAACGTTATCTCACTATTTTTCATCACCACTTGTTGAGTTCTTTGTGTATTGTGCATAAACTTCATGAAAAATAACCTAAAAACCTATTTATAATATTTAAAATACAAGTTGTAAACACAATAGGATAGCTGGGTTGGCATGCCCGCGAACAAGTTTATGGGTCATATTGCATTCCATGGCCCATAATTGAGGTCTCATACAGTGATGCTAGAAATCTCAACTTTAAGTCTATGATACCCCTCTATGACCCATAACATTGTTTACAACCCGTATGGGGTTTCGTCTGATGAATCTATAGAAAGTCTCTTATCTCTAATACTCAAGCACAAACCATATCCTACGAGTTGTAAATCAATCCACGACCTATCTGTATGTTCATAAAATTAATTTCAGAAAATTAGCCCCTCATAGTAATTGTCCGTGAAACCCATTTCATGACCCGCAGAGTGAACTGCGGCTCGTAAAGGGTCTCGTACTATATCAAAATCAACAACTTCTGTACTGTCTTCACAAAATCAAGGCCAACCCTGCAATCTTCCAAATATAACATAGAAACACATAAAATCAACTACTATCACATTGAGAACACATAAAATTCCACATTTTAAGCATCAAAAGTATTGTGTTTTGAAAGCATATCATTTCTACTAGTTGCCACTTTCGACCCCACCCACCATAGTCACCTCACTACCACTACTCACTAATCCCCTCCCATCTCCTCCAGTACTCTGTATTGGTCCACATCTAGCTTTCTCTGCCATCCTATCACTGGATCTTCTCTATTCTCCTCTATTTTCACTTTTTGGAATGCCAAATCCCTACAGGAGTGATGTCATTCTTCCTATTCCCTAGCACCAATATCTAATCGATGAACCCTACTCTTCTTTATTGTCATATGACAATACCCTCTTTTCCTCTGTTTACCTCAAACCCTAAAGTTCCATCATGTCATGATCCAAGCTTAGGGCCTAGACATGACACAATAAATGGAGAACCCGAAGGAAACTCAAACAATCCTCTTAGCATATCAATCACACATCCTTGGTCGTAGAAGCAAAGTAATAATAACAAGAGTATAAATAAGGGAAAGAGGACTAAGGAAAGTCTTTAATAATCATAAAATACTCAAGAGTCAAGCTTATATCATAAGTTCATCAACTGTTCCAACAGTACCTCTAACATAAATTAGGCAGGGGCCAAGACTTTTTCTGAGCTCACCCTCATACTATAAAGTATCCAGCATAAAGAGATATCAAATAGTAAGTGTAGCATAACTAGTGTCCCCGAACTTAAGGACACAACAAAGCTTATCTTCCAAAATGCCAAAACTATCCACATGGAGGATGATCGAGAGGTACTCCAGTTCCTACATGTAGCCATAGAGTATGCGCTAGTACATTTGAATGTACTAAGTATGTAGGATACAATGCAACAAGACATAAGCCAACTTACTCAAAATCCATAATCATAAGCAACGTATAAGTAATATCAATATGGCATGCATGATCATTGCATAAAGTAAACCATGCTTGTAAATTATATACTTGCAAAATATATATATTACATGTGTCAAAAGAGGCTAGAACCAACATAGCCTAAGCATGGAATTACTTGGAATCCAAGGTATGTCACCCCCTTGATGAGGTAATTGAGATATACACCCCTCAAATGGTGGTAGGGGCATGTCAACCCCTAATAAGGTGGTCGAGGTATCCACCCCTCAACATAATGGTATGGGCATATCAGCCCCCAGCAAGGTGTGGTTTACTGGCAACAACATAAATACATTTCATGAATTCAATGCATATATGCAATCCCTTAATCATTATAAAGTCACATGCCTTATAAACCATGTAGTAGATCATCAATAACTTGAGAATCCTTGTCAAGACATTTTATCAAACACTTGGTGGGTTCATAATGCTAGTTCAAAATCATGCAATTCAAGAGTGAAGTAGTATGAGAAAACTCAATGCAAATCAATCCACCAACAGATAGTAAAATCCTCATGTAAGATACCTTGAAATCCATCATCATATCTCATAACAGAACATTATTGTATAGCCAAAACATGAAGTGTCTTTATAGACAAAACCAAGTCTTAATATAACCTTAAAGTAAATAGACATGCATAATCAATCAACATTTCATAAAACTCCAACATCATTTATAATCAAAATCCATAATAAGACATACCCATAGTTGATACAACTTAAAAATATATAATTTTCATAAAAAAGAGAATTGGGCTCCATGGGTGAAAAGACCCAATGGATGAAATCCAGATACCTCAAACTTGGATTTTCTTGAGTTGAGGTTGAAGATAACTTGGAGGTTGAATAGAATTATTGAGTTCCAAAGTTTGGCTTGAAATCCTTGAAATTTAAATAAGATATTTGGTTATGTCTTTGAGAGGGTTTTGAGAGAGTCTTGAGTAATATGGAGGTTAGAAATGGCTATGTAGGTATTTTCACGCATAAATGTACATGGGTCTATGACCCCAATGCCCTTGGACAAGATAGAAAAATTGATAATAATAAAACACTAGTTTACGAAGCAGACATATCGCATAGCCCCAGTTTGTACTACTTCGTACCCCTGACACGCCGCATGTAGGGCACGAACATACACTGAATAAGTAAAATTTGTAAAAATTATTTTTTTCTATAGGTCCTCTAAAATTGGGATAATACACATTTACCACTCAATATTTCCCCTCGATCGACAATATGAAGTTAAATTTTTGATATCACGCATTAATTTTGAGATATACGAAAATTACGATTATGAGCATCTTTGAAGCACATATTTGGGGCGTTTCACATCATCTTTCCGAAACCACCATCTTTGGCCCCCTTGGCTACTCTTCCTCCTCCTCAGTCTCCAATGCCCC
>JAOTQJ010161851.1:0-70604 GCA_025642045.1 Solanum sejunctum | reverse complement strand
GTACATGTTTGAGGGTATGACAGGGCCCTGTCCCGTCTTATGATCCAGTTTGTGTGTCTAGAGGTCTGTGGATACATGTGGGTGTGGGAATTGTGTTGGTGTGACGTCATTCGTATGATATGTTTGTTGGGCGATTCTGCCGCAGCGGTGACCTTGTCGGACGCATATATATATTTATTTATATAGTGATGTTTGTTATTGCTGGGTTCGCTATTTGCAGGTGAGGCTAGTTAGTAAACAGAGAAAACTCTGCTGAAATTTCATGAAATTCCTTAGTTATTGTGAGTGAAAATCCAGTTTAGTGTTTGTATGGGTGCCCAACTGGCACTAATCACGGCCCCTGGGTTGGGTCGTGACAGTAAAAATAAAGAATCTAAAAGTAGTAGCTCACATACTACAAGTTCTGATAAAAGTAGTAAGAGTAAAAGCCCTAAAATTAGCCTAACTGACATATATGCAAAATTACTAAATATAGATACTAAATAAGATACGGTTGAACACAAGATAGAAAAAATTGAAACTAAACTAAAACAAGTTGAGAAAATAATGTATGAAAAGGAAATTAAAAAAGAAGAAGATATAACATCTAAAATACAAATCCAAGTAATAAATAAATCAGAAGACAGTGATAACGAAAATTTAACACCCCACATTTTACTTGTACTAATTACATATGAATAAATCATGATATGGATCCAATTCTTGAAAGCGCTTGATTCTCGTGCTAACGGGTGACATGGGAGTCTAACGCCTAAGGGGGTCTTGTGTGTATGTGTTAAGCGTTGAATTGAGGATATAACAACCTTAAAGAAAGTTGGAGAATCAAGGTGTTTGTATGAATTAATAATGTAGTAGGTGAGTCACATACTTACTTAGCTTGAAAGTGCAAGCTAAACGGGGAAGAGGTTCGACATCATTTTGTCTAAGTTCGATTATGGATAAAAATCTATTTTAAGGGTGTTATTTTATCCCATCTTTTAGCATCACAAATGTACCTTATTTTTTATTTCAAGAAGAATGCAAGAGTAGCCCAAGTGTAACACAAAACACTTGTCCATTTGGGCCAAAAACGGATTAAGGAGGAAGCTGAAAATTGGCAGTCAAATCCATTAGAATTTGATGCCCATTTTGGCCCAAATTTGGGGAAATAATTGTTGAATAATAAGCCTAAGTGTATGTAACATTTTTTGGTCAATATTTGAAGGAAATTTCGGCCAAATAGCATCATAAAAGGGGGTAAAAACAGTCCCCCAAACAATGTATTATAAAGATTAGTATTATAAAGACTACTAAGATGCTCAATGAATAGAGGAGGAGTATAAAGGCTTCATTTGTACAAGATATTAAAAACTATAATAATTACAGGGGTATCAAGTTGTTAAGCTACACCATGAAGGTTTGGAAGGTACAGGTGGAGCTGAGTGTCAGAAAAGGAGTCTCTATTTCAGAGAATTAGTTTAGATTTATGTTGGAGCGGTCAACTACTGAAGTAATTCATCTTCTTCGGAGATTAGCGGAGAAATATGGGGTGAGAAAGAGGGACCTTCATATGGTGTTCATTGACCTTGAGATCAACAAAGCTTTGAGGGATGTCCTATGAAGATGTATATAAAGGCAAAAGGTATTCCAATAGTGTAAATTAGGGTGATAAAGTACATGTATGATAGAACCAAAACTCGGGTAAGAATAGTAGGATGAGACTTAGAGTAGTTTTCTGTTAAGCTAGGACTCCATCAAGGATTTGTGTTTAGCCCATTTCTTTTTGTCTTAGTAATGGATGAGCCGACATAATTTATCTAGGAGGAGGTGCCCTGGTGTATGATGTTTGCACATGACATAGTAACGATTGATAAGACTCGGAATAAAATTAATGATAGATTGGAGGTTTGGAGATATACTTTGGAATTCAAAGGGTTCAAATTGAGCAGGAACAAAAAACAATACTTTGAGTGCAAATTTAATATTGCGAGGATGATGTAGACATTGAAGTGACACTTGCCACTCAACCTATTTGCAAGAGAGAAAATATTAAGTATCTTGGGTCCATCATCTAGGTAGTGGCGATATCGAAGATGATGTCACAGATTTTACTAAGCAGCATGGATAAAATGCTGGCTTGCCTTTAGAGTATTGTGTAATAAGAAGATAACAACCTAAATTTAAAGGGATTTTTTACTGAATGGTGGTTAGGCTGTCTCTACTACATGGGTGAAGTACTAGTAATAAAAAATTCACATGCGTAAAATATACAGGTCAAAGAGATGAGAATATTGAGATTGGTGTTTGAACACACCAAGGAAAATAATATTAGAAAAGAGATCATTCGGGGAATGTTAGGGGTGGGCTTTGTGGTAGACAAAATGATAGAAGCGTAACTATGATGGTTTGGGCATGTGTAGCTAAAAAAGTGTTGATGCCCCGGTCAGAAGGTGCGACAGGATGAATTTAGGGATTACGACAAGTGGCAGAGGTAGACCAAAAAAGTATGATTAGAACGGATATAGCGTAACTTTATATCACGAAGGACATGACCTTAGGTAGAAAGAGGTGAAACTCGTGTATTAGGGTAGAAGGCTAGAAGGTCAGTAGGGGTAGGATGATGTTGGGTCTTATGTATTAGAAAGTTAGTAGTTGTGTCATCATATATCGTGTTGTTATTGTCTATCTTTTATTTTTTTCATTTATTGTCGCTATATATTTTCATTTGTCCTCTATTTTATTCGTTCCACATATAGTATTTTCTTCCACTGGGATGATTTTTTATGATTAGGGTCTTTTGGAAACAACCCCTCTAATTCTATGAGGTAGTGGTAAGGTATGCATATATTTTAGTCCTTCCCCAACCCCACTTATGGGATTTTCACTAGTTATGTTGTTGTACTAAGGTATTGTAAAAGAACGAAGAAGATAAATAAGTCATAGAAAAAATCAAATTGGATTGAATCTTAACTTTTTTATAACCCATTACTCAACCCGTTTTGATGCAATCCATTTTGACCTAAGAAAATGTTAGTTGGTCTAGATTTTGACTCATTTATGACCCCTGTTAATTTGACTCAATCTGCCCAGTTGCAACCTCTAATTCGGGGGTATAGTCCATTGTCCTCTAGAATTTATTTGTAAAACTCTACCTATAGTGTTTTGTGGTATTCTACAGTTTGTAGAAAAAAGTGGAAAGGGGTATTTATATAACTACAGTTTTGCAAAAAAACATAAAAACATATATATGCAACTTTGGGAGCTGATTTCTCTACCCCCTTTTTAGCAAATTTGGGTGATTCAAAAACCTAACTTGCATATTTTTTTGAGGAAAACATCGTGGAAGTATTAGAACCTGATACTAGCATATTGATTTAGCTGGAGGCTTCCATAAAAGATAAAGTTTGATTAGAGTTATTCAGATTTCGAGGCATCAATAGCCATATAGGCTAGGCTTACTCTAAAACATAGTCTGACATGAAATGTTTGCATATTTAAGTTGAAATGTATAGAAATGTACCATTTGTGGATGGTGTTATAGAGTATTTGATGTATATGGCTGGATGTAGTTTGGGTGTAGCATATATATATATATTTATATAACATTATTGGATGATAATTGTTGTATTGAGGATTGTGTTGGCTGTAGTTGCTATGTTACCTGGGTTCTTACATTATGTTTCAATGAAAGGTCCTGAAAACATTTAGTTAGGTGCTGTAAACATGTGAAAGGTATGTACACTTGGCTTTACTCTTGCTTTTTGTATATGCCATTTGACGCCACAGGAATATACTAGTTATTGTGTTTGACCTGTGATTACATGCTATCTTATTCGCTATATCTACTATCCATATCTGGTATCCTTGGCGATAACCTAGATTACAATTGGACAAGGATACAATTCTGGTTAGGTGATATTCTTCAGATTATTTAGCCTATTGGGCCTTAGTTAGATTATACCGTTGTTGCCCTATGAGTTACTTTACAAAGTAGGGTCATATATAAGCTAGAGCCTGGGACAGGCATATGTACCGACTTGACTTGCACCTATATGAGTGCGTATTTCCAATTGCTATAGAGCTATGTGGATAGGAAGACTGTGTATTGATTCTATGTCATACCATGACTTGATTACGAGAATACTATAACTTTGTTAGGCCTATCAGTTGGGGGCACCTATGATGCCCCTATTATTACTTCATTTTTACTTTTATTACTCGAGGTGGGCTAGATTGTAGCATGGTTGATTATTGAGCTTGATATTATTTAAATTATTAAGGTTTATGCACTTTTATACAGAGGTTAACTGCTGCTCTGACTTCCTAGCAACACATTTGGAATGAATTAGTTATTGTGACTTGGGTGAGAAGATATAATTAGGGGATCCAGATCTGGTTAGAGACAGAGAGGGAGATTTTTCTAATTTTATGCACTGAGCCCTAGATGACACACCTTGTTGTTTAAGTCTCTAGTGCTCACGTTAGAGTGTCTAGATTCGACTGACGCTCTTCGTGATACTAGTCTCCGGTGATCATGTTCGAGTGTCCAAGAATGGGATGTCAGTTCTAAAGGGGTATGAGTAATTAATGATACTTTAGTCCTGGGGCCTCGTTGACTACAAATTTAGGCGAGGCCACGTGATTGATACTCTAAGTTGATACAACTTGTTAAGTGAGGGGGATTCTTTCTCTCATGGGGGATACGTCCTATCGTTTTGCACGTATATTTTGGATTGGGTCATACATTCTAACATGATATTATTAGATTAGATGTCATATTCAAACATGATATAATTAGTTTGAGCGTCATGTTCTGACATAATGTTTTGGATCGGGTGCCACATGTGGTATAGGGTCGAGCACCATTGTTTCTTTGATTATTTATCCGTGGATCTACTAACCTATTCATACCCTGATTGTGCATGGGTGTACCTCCTGGGCTTATGGAGGCTCAAGGGGCGTTAAGGCTTAGACACTATGGCCTTACAACCACGTAAGACTGACCCTTATTCTGATTAAGTGGAGAGCTAGGCTCTATGATAATTCTATAGGATTTTTTAATTATCTGTTGGCATGATTATTGTTTGCGGTTGTACCTTCTAGGCTTATAGGGGCTAGTTGGCATATAGGCATAGATACTAGGGCCTTCCACTCCTGTACAACACTATATCTCAGTTGGGAGCACTTGTGATATTGGCCTATGTAGTTTTCCTTAGTCGACATCGATGTTTATTACTTAGTCTGGTTCAGGTAATCTTTGTTCTTTACTTTGATTGGTTCAATAGTGGTTCGAGGTTCGTATACATGCTTATGGCTTGATATGAGTTTGTTTTACTACACAGCTTTAATTCTCTATATATTTAGACTTTATTTATGTTTACTATTTCACTCGGTTGGCTGATGATGCTTACTGGGTGTCTTTTCTGGTACTCTCCCCTACTTCAACATCTTTCCATAGTGCATGTCCACACCTTAGTCGAGGACAATGATTTAAGGGGATCAAGTAGTGCTGGGGACTACTTTTGGCTGAGCATTGGCAACATTGATTTTATCACAGTCCCTTTCATTTTATGACCATTGTTTGTTGATAGACTTTGGCCTTTTACTTTAGTATTATGTATTAATAGTAGTAGTCTTGGGTTATGTATTATATTTTTATTTGGCCTTTATGTATACAAACTCGTATTTTAGTTATTGTAGCTTTGTATAGTTGACTTCTAGGTTCTGGGTAGGTTTTGACGTATATATTTTTATTTTATCGATTTGGTTTTGACTAAAGAGCTAGGACAGGTACCTATGTGTGGAGAATTGGCTTGCATATTAGTAGGGCCTAGCAGTCGCCATCATGATGGGTATCGGGTTATGACAAGTTGGTATTAGTGTTAGGTTCACTTGTCTCAGTTTTACAGAGCTAATGTCTAGTAGAGTCCTGTGGATCGATATGGAGACATCCATGGTTTAACTCAAGGAGGGTATAGGATGTTTACGAACTTTTCTATGTTGTTGATTTTATGGTGCATCTTGTTAATTATTTTGTGATCTTTGAGAATTCAACTCCGTTTGTCCCTCTGCGTGAATGTCACGTAGAGGCTAGACTCTGGGTAGGGAAAGTGTGGTGTTATCAATTACAAATAAGGAGCAACCCCCACTTAAATGCCCGTTGAGTAGAGACTGGATGCCTCCAGTTCTAACAACCGAAGTGGAAACCTGGGGGCATTAAGGTTGTGGGAGCCTTGAAATAGACTTTCTAATCAGTACTTGATTGGTCATGGCGATGTATTACAGTATGAGAGATGTAGGAATAGAGCTCTGTGATATATATATTCTTATGTCAACTATTGGGTAAACATGGTATAGGCAGTGACCATTCTTGATAGAGATCCTAATAACGAGATAAGTTGTAATGAAGGTACGTTGTTGAGGTTTGAACTTTGTAACGCCGATAATTGTACATTAGCTACTATTTCAATGTTTTATAGGTTGTAAATACTTCTTACAAAGATTATACAAACATGACTAATGGATGGTAATGGGAATTGACGACCATGGTTGAGAAGTTAGACACAGATGTCTAAGTATGATGATTCTTCAGAACTATGGTATGTGTTCCCCTAGAGGCAGATTAACTTGTTTCAATTTTGTGTTTACTGATGTCATCGTCCAGTTTGCTAGTTTGAGCCTATAGTACAGGATGCATATGGTATAGACTTGTTACCAGATGCCTTAGCTAAGGTCTAGAGTGTTTAAGATAGATTGAGGATAGCTCTAAGTTGGCACCCGAGGTTATACTGTACATGGACAATTATTTGCATAGTTTATGAGTATGTGTACCTAGTGGGATGCTGAGTAGTTGTCACATATGTTACTATTATACTTTGTTGGTGGCTGAATGTAACACAAACTATTTCATTTATACATCTGACTATTTTAATGCTTACATTTTGTAGTGGGTAGTTTGTTACTAGTGTACACTGTGTTTGATAGACTAACTATTAGTTATAGCCCTGACTAATCCTTGTGCCTCTATGGTTATGATCCTGTTATGATGATTGTGTTTATATGCGTTCTCCTAATTCTTTGGTGACTAGATTATGAGATACATGCTATGCCTAGAGGATTAATTAGGTTGTCTACTATTGGATAGGACATTATTGAATTATTAACTAAGCTGTCGGCCAGTCTGCCCATGTTACTTGTTGTAATTGTTAGCTGGATAGGATTTGGATTCCTAGTCATATTTGCCAGTGGTGATGTTGATCATTTTGTTGGGTTGCCTTGTCCTTGAGTTATGGTTTTAAATTGTTAGTTGCATTGCTTAGCTTATCACTTACTTGAGTATGAGTTCTGAGCTTCTTTTATCCTTAGTCAGGTATTGAGGTAGTGGAGGTCTCTTTTATTAGTGGGGGATCAGGTGTAGTGATCATTCAAAATAGTGATATGGTGATTAAGATTTCTATAGTAGAACTATTTCCTGTAGTTATGAGTTGTTAGGTATGTCTTTTGCAAATTGCTAGGATTACACTAAAGATTACATGTAACTGTGTTAGTATCAGTGAGTTGAGAAGCCACCTGAGGTTAAGTTATAAGGATTGCTTGCGTAATGGGACGGGAAACAAGGTAAGGTTTACATATGAAATAGGACTTACATTTGGGGATATTTATGATTTGTTGGATATCAGCTAGTATAGCGGAGACACGTATATTTAGCTTATTGATGTAATGTTATTTGTACCAGATTGAGTTGATTGGATGAGTGGTTGATATTGTGAGGATATCCTATAAATTGTTATACTTATTCTTAAATGCACACCGATGGGTTATTATATTTCTTATTAGCCTGAGAGGCCAGCATTATTGTTTGATGCTGAGCATGCTTATAACTGTTGTATTGACTATTTACTTTGTGTTTATCATTGGGATTACTATGTGATTTGGATTGAAGTTTTCATGTATGTCCTTATCTTACTTTCGTCGATGAAAGTCTTATTCATGGGGGATATTGTAATGACCTCGAAGGTTATTTGGGGATGTTTGACAAAATTACCATTTTTGCCTCTCGCGAAAGTTTTTTTAACTATTTTTGGATGCGTCTAAAAGTCAAATTTGAAAAATCTTTGGAAAAGTTGACAACTTTTAGTTTTCTATCTGTTCTGAGTTTTGACCATTAGAATTCAATTTTGTCAATTCCAAAAGCTCCAAAATGCCGAATTTGATTTAGAAGAACTTGCAGAACTGAATTTGGACTTATAATAGAGATTTTAGGCCTAAAATTACATTTTTAGTTGTTATCCGAGCCAAAGTTTGACTTTGATCTATATTCGGGGTTCGGACGCTCAGATGGAAATTATGAAAATTCTAGCAAATCCATGTTGATTTTGGTCTGGGAGGACCTTTTGTTTGGTTTTTGAGGCTTTTGGGTGTTTTTGGCTCCGTTGGTGGAATTTGATATTGAAAAATGGGACCCATAATAGAATAAAATGATCTCTGTTGTGAATTTTGACTACACCATTGACTCCAAAATACCGTTTCTAATTAGATTTCAAAAGCAAATTGTATTTTTCTGATCTTGGATGAGGCGGTAACGTGGCCCATTAAGACGGCGGTAACATGGCTAGTAGCTAGTTAATTATAAAAAAGGGAAAGAGACGTTTATATATTTGCAATTTTGTATAAAACATAAAAACATATATATGCAACTTTGTAGAGCTAATTTCTATCCCTTTTTTGAGTGGATTTAGGTGATTCAAAAACTATTTTGCATATTCTTTTTTGTCGGACATTGTGCAAGTGTTTGAATTCATATTAAACGTCGATTGGGCTGAGTAGCTTTTGGAGGCTTCCAAAAATGAAAAAATTTGGTTAGAGTGATTCAGAGTTCGTGGCATCGACAGCCATGTAGGCCAGGCTTACTCTTAAACCTAGATTGAGTTCAAATATTTTCATGTTTAAGTTAGAATGTGTAGAAAAGTATCATTTGTGGATTGTGGTGTAGAGTATATGATGTCTATGGTTTGATGTATTTTGGGCGTCGTATATATATGTATATGTATAATGTTATGGGACGATAATTATTGTATTGATGATTGTGTTGGGTGTAACTGTTATATTACTTGGGTTCTTACATTATGTGTCTATGAAAAGGCCTCTTGAAAGGATTTAGTTGGGAGCTGTAAACCTATGACAGGTATGTACACTTATCTTTATTCTTGCTTTATGTGTGCGGTCTGAGGCAACAGGAATACGTGCTATCTTATGCGCTCTATCTACTAACCATATCTAGTTCCCTTAGCGATGTCCTAAATAGTAGTTGGACGGTGATATGATTCTTTTAGGTGATATCCTTCTAATTATCTAGCCTATTAGGCCTTAGTTAGATTATACCGATGTTGTGCTACTAGTTACGTTAAACGGAAAGGGGTCTTATAAGGATCATATATGAGCTAGAGCTTGGGATAGGCATAAGTACCAACTTGACTTGCAACTACATGAGTGTGTATTTCCTGTTGCTATAGAGATATGTGGAATGGAAGAGTGTGAATTGATTTTATGTCATACTGACTTGATTACGAGCATACTATTGTTTTATTTGGCTTATCGGTTAGGGAAAACCATGATACCCCTGTTATTACTACATTCTTACTTCTATTACTCGAGTGTGCCAGATTGTAGCATGATTTCCTGCTGAGCTCAATTCAATTCTGATTATTAAGGTCTACGAACTGTTATACTGAGGTTAGCTGCTGCTCTGACTTCCTTGCATACCTTTGGAATGAATAGGTTTTGTGACTTGGGAGAGTTTATATGATTTGGGGATCCAGATCCGGTTAGAGAGAGAGAAAGAGGGAGATTTTTTTCTAATGTTATGCTCTGAGGCCTAGATGACACACCCTGTAGTTTAAGTCTCCGATGATCACGTCCGTGTGTCTAGGTCTAGGTGACGCTCCCCGTAATACTAGTTTTCGATGATCCCGTCCAAGTGTCTGAGACCGGGGTGTTGATTCTAAAGGGGTCTGAGCAATTGATGATACTTTGGGCATAGGGCCCCGTTGACTGCACTTTTGGGGCGAGGCCTCGTGATTGATACTCTGAGTTGAGACACACTTGTTATGCAAGGGGGATTCTTTCTCCCGAGAGGGATACGTCCTACCATTCTGCATATATATGTTCGATTGGGTGTCACATTCTGACACAATATTATTGGATCGGGTGTCACGTTTTGACATGATATTATTAGATCTGGTGTCATATTCCGATATGATATTTTGGATTAGGTTCCACATGCCGGCACAGAGTCGAGGACACAGGTTTCTGTCATTTTTTACCCGTTGACCTATTCACACCCTTATTATGCGTGGGTGTACCTCCTGGGCTTATGAGGGCTCAGGGGGTGTTCAGGCTTAGACACTAGGGCCTTACACCCACTTACCTCCTAGGCTTTCGGAGGCTCAGGGTGTAGTTCTATAGGATCGTATGATTGTCTATCGGCATGATTATTAGGCGTTGATGTACCATATGGTCCTATAGGGGCCCAATTGGCATACAAGCATAGATACTCGGGTCTTACACCCATGTACAACACTATATCTTGTTTGGGTGCAGTTGTTATATTAGCCTACATAGTTTTCATCAGTCGGCATCAAAGTTTACTACTTAGTCTAGTTCATTTGATCATTGTTCTTTACTTTAATTGGTTAAGTAGTGGTTTCAGGGTTCTAGACATGCTTATGCATTGATCTGAGTTTGCTTTGCTACGCTGCTGCAGTTCTTTATGTATTTGGACTTTATTTATGTTTACTATTTCACTTGGTCGGCCGATAATGCCTACTAGGTTCCTTTTCTGGTACTCACCCCTACTTCTACATCTTTCCACGACACAGCTCCACATCCTAATCAAGGGCACTGAGTTTAACGGATCAAGGAGCGCAGGGGACTATTTTTGGGTGAGCCTTGGTAACTTTGGTTTCGTCGCAGTTCCCTTCTTTTGATGGCATTCGTTTGTTGTCTAACTTTGGCCTTGTATTATAGTATTATGTATTAGTAGTTGTAGTCTCGAGTTGTGAATTATAATTTGGTTGGCCTTTATGTATACCAGCTCGCATTTCAGATATTGTAGCTCTGCACAGTCGACATCCCTGTTCTAGGTAGGTTTCGGCGCACATGTTTTTATTGTATCAATTTGGTTTGGAGTAAAGAGCTAGGACAGGTAACTTTGGGTTGAGAATTAGCTTGCCTATTGGTGGGACCTAACAGGAACCATCATGACTGAGATCGGGTCATAATACTCTTAAATCGGTTTTATACACACTTTCCACTCAACTTAAACCTCTGATCAAGAATATGAAGTCAAATTTTCGATATCACGCACAAATTTTTGGATATATAGGAAATATGATTATGGCCATTTCCAAGACACATTTCTAGGCATTTTTAGGGTGTTTCAGAACCATCAATTACAGTTTAGAAATTAAGGTCCAAAAATCTCCATATTCTCCAATAAAAATCCCAAAATTATAAATTAAAAACATAATTTAAACAATGGAAAACACTGAAATAGGTTAGGAAAAAGTTACCCAATCAATTTGCCTTGAAAAACCTTGAAGTTTCCCTCTAAAGCAAAGCTTGGAACATATAAAATGGAGGAAAATGGCTTAAGGTTGTCATTGAAAGAGTTCACTAGTTCAGGCTTAAATAACACACCTTGAACATGGAAGCTAATCAAGCTACTGCACTCTGTAAATGCGGTGGCTAAAATTAGAAGCACTCTGCGAAATCGGAAAGGCTTCTGCGACCGCAAAGGAAAAGATCAGCAGCACTCCGCTAGCATGGAGAGGTTTTTGTGAACATGGATATCTATGGAGCTTCTATACCACAACACTGTGAATGCGATCCCTCTCCCACAATAAATTGACCTCCGTGAATGAGGAGCTAGAGGAACAAATGTGGAGAGTAACTTTACATGTACCAGAAACTGTTGCATCAAAAATTACACTGTGTAGAAAATCAAAGACTGAACCCTGAAGATTAATTCAAAACCTTGTGAACACAAACCAAATATGAAATCCTATCAGATACGAAGTTTCACACTCGATGAAATTGACAACCTCCTTGGCTCAAAATTCGAGAAAGACCATTTAAACTAGTTTTGGACTTAAAAACTCAAAAATATTCTCAAAAACTGTAAAAATTATAATGAAGTAATTGCTAGCTTTTCTTTCACCATTCGGAACGATTAGAACTGACAGAATTTCAATCTGAGCCTCTATGTTGACTGAAGTTAAACTTATGATCTAAAATTAACTAACAATACAACTTTGGGCCTCAAATCTCCATTGTAACTCCAAATTCAATTTGATAAGGTTCAGCATCCCACAACTGATGGAATTACATAATCGCAATTTGACACTCAAAACTCAAAATAACCTCAAAACTTAAAAATTTCTAACTTTAAGCCTTTTTAAACACCTTTTTAAGCAAAACTCAAACTTTTCAATAATTCAACTTTAAGACTTGATTAAAAATGATGCAAGAATAATCTCTAAGAGGGTATAGTGGTAATTTGGTTTAAAATGCCAAAAATGATCTTTGAGGTCATTACAATTACTATAGGCAGTAAGAATATTTAGGGTGGCAATTTCAACCCATATAAGGTGAAACAAGTCTATTTAAACCATATTTATTTTAATGGATTATTTATATTTCTAAATGGATAAATATGGGTTGGGGTCTATTTTACAAGCTTACACAAATATCGTCAAAATGGGTAAAATATAGGTACCCATATAGAACGATTGATCTCCCACTCACAATAAAAAAAAAATTTACGCTAAAAATATTGTGTGCGTGAAATTTTTTTATTTTTCTTGAAAAAAATTTCCGGTAGTAGTGGGGATAAGGGGATGGGAACTAGTTGGAAATGTAAGAGGGGGGCAAGGTAGAAAAACAATTTTACTTCTTTTTTTAAAAAAAAATTGAGGGTGGTGGGGTTGGAGGGCTTAGTTAGGACGGAAGTGGGGAGATTGGGTGTATTTTCTTTTTCAAAAAATTAAGGTTGGGGTATGGGGATCCTATGGGGGTAGGGTGTGTTGAGAAAATTTAATTTTTAAAAAACAATTAATTAAAAAAATTTGGGAAACGGAATGGGTGGTTGAAAATTGAGAGGTTCAGAAAATTAATTTTTTTGTTCGATTTCTTGAACTCTTCTTTAGAAGAAATTTAGGAGTCAGAATGGAGTGGGGAGGTTGGGGGAGGGGGTAGCATGAAGTGCGAGGTGGAGGGTTAAAAAATGTCACAACCCAAAATAGTATTGCCCCTAAAGGAAATAATATCAAAGTATAAGCAACCAAAATAATTAAATTAAATCCCAAAACGTGGAGTCACGAGTACAAGAACTTCTAAGTAGTATGAGTTAGTAAATATAAGTTGTCTCAAAATAAAATATATTGTTTGGAATAAATAACAATAAGAAGAAGTCTCAAAGAAACATCGGCGACGCTAAGTCTAACTCTCACCGCTGAATCTGCCAATGAAAAGAAACTCTGCATAATAGCTCAACTACCCTGTGGGGGGCTCCCTATACTTGATTTACAGGGATCAAACAAAGTATGGGTGAGTACACCAAAATGTACTCTGTAGGTTCAGTCAACTGGGTAAGAGAAATTGAATAACCATATAATAACTAAGAGTATGTATCACGTGCACTGAAAGGGTTCTGACACAATATAGATACTCCAATTATAAGAACAACTAAAGATAGTAAGTGCACACAATGATGCAATGCACATGAGATGTATGAAGGCAATGCAGCTGCAGCCAAATATATGAGGTCGAATCACGACTGACGCAGGGCTAGTGTACACATCTATCGAGCCAAGGTTACCAAATAGAATCCAGGGGCATCACAAAGCCAAGTACTATAAACATGGAGAAGGGAGAAGAATACCTCCGCGAATGCATAGGATCACACCAGCAACGTGAAGAAGGGGGACCACTAGACCTCTATAAAAGAAAGGGTAATTCTATAAACCTGGAGAAAGAAATAGTTCTGCATCAAAAACTAGAGACACAACAAATTTTTAAGGCTTGGAATGGACCCCGAAGGTCTATTCGAAAAGAGCCGATGAATAGGAAATACGTGATTTTTGTAGTTTTTTGTTGGTGTTAGCCGACGGATTCTGGCGCTGCACGGGGTTCCGGCACAAGATGCCCAAAAAATCATACTAGTGGGTTGGGGACTAAGAAACTTTTATGGCTTGGAATGGACCCCAAGGTCCATTCAAAAACCAAAATATACATGATAAATATGTATTCGTATCGAAAATGATGATCCAAACACAATGGAATAGTTAGAATTTGATTTCGAGGTCTACTCGATTCAATTACTCATACAACTCCATAAAACTACTTTAAAATATAAAATACCAAAATTGCCCTCGGAAACTCCAAAAATTACAAAGAGACCATTTCTAGTGTTAGTTTTACCATCCAAAACTACTAGAACTTTTGGAATTTTGATCGAATCTTCGAAATCCAAATGTTCATCAAAATCAAACTTTGGCTTTGGAAAAAACTAAAAATGAAACTTTGGGTCAAAAATCTTTGTGTTAACTTCGAATTCAGTTCTGTAACTCCACTTAGACTAGATTCAACTTTTCTGGAGCTAGTGTAATTAACAAATTTTTGATCCGACACGAGAAACTCAAAATGGTACAAAACTCACTTTTCCAACAACTTAAGTTTCCATAAATGCCAAAACACATATTCTACAGTTTTAAAACATAGGATCTTAGTTCCAAAAGCACAAATAGTAAAAAATAGGTCTAACAAAACTTTCAAAAGGGTAAAATAATATTTTTCACAAATAAACTAAAAATGAACAACAAGGTCATTGCATCGTTCACCACTAAGAACAGTGTTCATCCTCGAACATAAGGGAAACAAAGGTATCTCAAGCCTGAAAAAGGCTGGGATATCTGCCCGCATCTCTGACTACAACTCCCAAGTAGCCTGCTTAATGGGATTGCGTCACTAATAAATCTTCATTGAAGATATATCTTTAGTCCTCAACCTTCGGACCTATCTGTCCGAAATAGCTATCTACTTTTCCACATATGACAAACCTAAATGCTAGTCAACTGAACCATAGGAAATCACATGTGACTCTTTTAGAATGTACTAGTGAAGCACAGAGACATGAAACGCTGGATTAACTCCTAATAGTCTCGGTGGTAATGCGAACACATAAGCAACCATACCTACTCTCCTTAAAATCTGAAACGACCCAAAAAATCTACGACAGAGCTTGCACTTCTTTCCAAACCTCAGCACACCCTACATGGGTGATATCTTCAGACACATACTATCTCTAACCTTCAACTCTAGAGGTCTAGTCCTCCTATAAGTACAATTTGTTTGGTGGATACGGGGCTATCAACAACCTGCTCTATATCAATCAGACTCAATCCCTAGCATCTTTGAGCAAATCAACATGCAACATATTAATTGAACCTAAATCAAACAACCCAATAGGTGAGCTACATCTCCATCCATATAAAGACTCAAATAATGTCGTCTGAATGTCAAAACGATAACTATTGTTGTAAGAAAACTCCAACAGGGACAAGTCTTGATCCAATTGGGCCCAGAAATCTATAACATATGTCTAAAGCATATTCTCCAACACATGAATAGTTTATTCAGCTTTTTCGCTTGTCTGAGGGTGGAAAGCAAAACTCAAATCTAATTGAGTACCCAAACCTCAACGTAGACCCTCCAAAAGTAGGAGATGAACAGATATCCTCTGTCTAATACTATAGACACTAGCACTCCATGAAATCTAAAAATATCTTGATGTACAACCTCGCCCACTAATATGCACTGTAGCTAGTATTCATCGATAAGAAATGAGCAGACTTAGCCAATCAATCAACAATCACCCAAACTTAATCAAACATACCCAAAGCCATGGGCAAACCTTAAAAAAATCTATCGTGATATGCTCCCATTTCCAATCTGGAAAGGGCATCTTCAGCATAGAACCTCTAGGCTTTTGGTGCTCATACTTCACTTGTTGATAGTTCAAGCACTTTGCCACAAAATCAAATGTGACCTAATTCTACTTCGTTAACTTACAACAAGGAGAGCAGATTCATGGCAGGCATCAACAATTACCAAACACTTATCAACTAGATCATCAGCTAATAGGAAATAAATCGAAGTGACTAAGAAAAGTTGGCACTTCAAGCAACTTATAACAAAACTCTAACATAAAAATTATAAATAAACTCTCCAATGTCTCCTCATCCTCAAACCCTAGTTTTACGGACAATACTATCATTTTTGTCCTAATCCAAAGAAATTAGTATCTTCAAGAGTATTATAACAAAATATTCAATCCTTTAGAAAGAAAAATAGTTGAAGCTTTTTTTTATTCTACTATTAAAGATGAGATTTAGATGAATTAGATACAGAGAAAGAAACTTACCCGTGGTGTTTAGCTACTCTTTCAAGATTTCTTCTATGAATTTCTTATATCGATGCTACAGATTTTTGGATTAGATAGTGTAATGTTAGAGAGAGGGTGAGAGGATTTTATATATTGTGGATTTCGATAGTAAGAGAGGAAAGCTTTTAGAGTCTTTAATTATTAATGAAATATTTTTCATTCCCACATTTAATATTTATGTCTCATGCAGAAATTTTAGTGTTAGCGACCAGTTAATAGTCTTCTTGGAAAATAAATAATCAATAAGAGACCATTATATAAGATCATCTGCATATGTATATTTTAGGGACCACATTTATAACTTGTCACTAAACTTTTGTCTCTAATAAGCCTTTTTCTTGTAGTGATAAGTGTAAAATCTTCATGAACTTATCAATTTAAAAATCATGAACATATGCAATGACATGAGGGCTGAACTTAAGGCTTGAGATCATATAAAGGACTTAAATAAATACCTTAGGCTTAAGTGTAGTGGAATAGGTAAGGATATCATTTTTGCATGTCCGCTTTGGCCTCCCAGGTAGAACTTTCAACTTCTTGATTCGTCCAAAGGACCTTAACAGAAGCCAGATTCTTGTTCCTCAACCTCTTTACTTGTCTACCAAAAATTTGAACCAGAATCTCTTCATAGGTCAAATTGTCTTCCACAACACCCGCAACATCAAGAGGCACACTAGCATTAGGGTCTCCCACATATTTTCTCAACATAGACACAAAGACCGGATGAACCAATTCCATATCTCTAGGCAAATCCATATTGTAGGCCACCTCACCGATCCTCCTCATCACCCAATAAGGACCCACATATCTAGTGCTTAACTTGCCCTTCTTACTAAAATGGACCACACCTTTCATGGGTGACACTTTCAAATAAACCCAATACCAACTTTGAATTCAAGATCCCTTCTCCTCACATTGAGATAAGACTTTTGGTGATCTTTGGTTATTTTTAACATTTCACTAATCATCTTAACCTTTGGAACAACCTCTATAACAAGATCTTGTCCTAACAAAGCCATCTTTCCAACCTCAAAACACCCAACTGGTGATTTACAACATCTACCATAGAGAGCTTCAAAAATAGCCATACTAACGCTAGAATGATAGCTATTATTATATGCAAACACATTTAGTGGAAAATGATCATCCCAACTACCCTTGAGCACCAATACACAATCCCTAAGCATGTCCTTGTTTGAATAGTTCTTTCGGCTTGGCCATCCGTTTGAGGGTGAAAGACCATACTAAAATTTACTTGGTTTTAAGACCTCCTTGGAAAGGACCTCCAAAAGTGTGAAGTCAATTGAGCATCACGATCCGATATATTGACAAAGAAATCCCAGGACACCTCACCAAGTCATGAATGTACAACCTAGCATAATCTTCAATCATGTATGTAGTCTTAACCAGTAGAAAGTGAGCCAATTTGGTCATCCTGTCAACCACCACCCATATGGAATGAAAACCCTTTCTAGTCTTGGCAACCTAACCATAAAATCCATATTATCCTCTTTTCATTACCAATTAGGAATCTCTATGTCTTGAGTTATGCCACTTGGCCTTTGATGTTAGAATTTGACTTGTTGGTAACTATGGCAACTAAAAACAAATTTGTCAATGTCCTACTTCATGCCTTGCCACCAATACACCACGCTCAAATCCTTACACATCTTAGTAGACTCGGAGTGAATAGAATAAGAAGAACCATGAGCGTTTTCAAGAATCTTTTCCTCTAACCTATCAACACAAGGCACACACGACCTACCTAGGTACCTAAAGGCACTATCTCCCCCTTGGGAGAAAACCTCAACCTTACCATCTTTCACTCCCCAACTCCCATTAAGGCGGAATAGCACATGTTGCCGATGAGGCTCGGGAGAACCAACTTGTATCCATTGGCTTTCTACAAATATTATAAGGGATTTCTATATTTGACATGCCTTTAAGAAAATGAACAGTGATAACAAGCCAAAAAGAAATGCATATGGCAAGGCCATTGGAGCCACGGTGTTTAAAGTACGAGACATGACTACATTTTAATTTACATAGTCTACAAAGCCTCTAGATAAGGAAAAGTATCCAGTAAGGGTCGGGATAGGCCCGACCTAAGCTAAGTATACAAGACAAAAATAAAGACTCTAGACACACAAAGCTTCAAAGCAACCTTGAGCTTGGTAACAATAACTAGATATCTTGTACTCCTACTGGGGAGACCTTCTACCACCTGTACCTGCATCATGAAATGTAGGTCCCCTATAAAGGGATGTCAGTACGGGATAGTGTAGTGAATATCTAAGGCAGGAAATGTTGTATATGAAGTAACAACCTAAATGAAACTATGCACTAGAGCAGGATAACAGACTACCTGTAGTTATACTGCGGGATCCTATACTTTATGTTCTTTTTATTACTTTACCTTTACTGCATAATCTGTGCACAACAAGTAATGTAAATGATCAGCTAATCAGTGGTAAATCTACATTGGGATCAGCCTTGGCTCGGATTTTCCTTCACCCCATCGGGCTACCCCCTGTGATAGAATCGACCCTGGCTAGGTGATTCTTCCACCCCTTGGGTTACTACCCATTAACAAGCAATCTACTTTATCTTTCAATTACATTTGAGATGCTTCTTTTAGTGGTCATAATATTGAAACTAAAGGACTATAGATTCAGCATATGACATATAAATACTAATAAAATACAATACCATAATGAAAGGAGTAGATTACACAAATAATGAAATGCATAGTAGGTAAAACAACACATGAACTTTATTTAGTAAAACAAACTTGTGTATCCTGGTATACAAGTATGTATGTAGATTTAAAGGTGACTATGTATGGGAGTATATGAATATGTGAAAGGGTGTAGACATGATTAATAGTTGAGTCAAAGTTGGTAAGTGATTTTATGTGCCAAGGAAAAATCTAGATTTCATGCCAAGTAATATAAAATCGAGTAGCCTTACATACCTCATTGTACGACCTCGTTATTACCTCGAGATAACCTTCCCTTCCTACAAATATTTATCTAAAATATACTAGGTGATACAACTAGCATTAGTAGCCAACGGATAAATCATGGAAGCCCAATCTCTTAAAAAAATAACATACAAGCAACAAGCGTATAATTGTAAGCCCGAGCGTATTCTTTTAACCATTCCACCTCTAATCATATTGTCTAATACACGTTCTCATATACATATCATGTGTAGCCTGTTCTAATGCCATAATAGACTTACAATATCCCACAAATCACAACATATAACAATTCTACATAATATATAAATAGGCGGCATAACTTTACATTCCTTCGCTACATTTTGATGTCAAAAATTCCAAACCTGTTCCAACTTTACCCAAACTGTCCTCAACACATATATGCATAAGAATATCCTTACAAACAGTCTTATAAAAGTACCAAAGTATTAATGAAGGACGTGAGGCAATAGCCTTTAAATACATCAGCCCACAAGTTCGTACTAAGAACACAAACGCCATATCCTATAAGAACTCACTTTTTGTGAACTGTAAAAATGGTGCAGTAGCCTTTATACATTATTATAAAACATATACTCATTAATAACATTAGTTCCCCTTCATAATCAATCCAACCAAAAGGAGAAAAGCTTTCAAATAAACAAGAAAAATGTACAATAACTTTTTGAACACATGCTATCCAACAACTTCAGCAAATGTATAATCAGCTTAGCCTCTTGTTGTACATAAGAAAACCATACTAAACACATAAGAATTCTTAATCACCTTTACCCTCAAGGTGTAGGTCTCATCCAAAAACCCTAAAATTCTCTTGTCGCTTCTTGTAAAGTCAAGAAAGAATTGAGAAAAAACTTGAAAGTCAATCTGATTTTTTTGTTCAAGTTAGAATGGCTTATGGGAGCTATTTTAAACCCTTTTCAAAGGGGGACTTTGGCCAACCTGCTAAGTAATTTATATCCTTGCTTTACTAAGTTGGTGGTACAACTTCTTTCCTCTTTCAGTTGGGCCTTATTAGGTTCAAATTGGTTGGGCCTTGGATGCCCATTTTTCCCTTTTCTGATTACTTAGTTTTGGACCCAATTAGTCAAGTGGGTTGTGATGCTCTTAGGCACTTTTAATATTCTTCTTTGGATAAAATTGAGTTCCATTTATGATGCGAAAACATAGGCTAAAGTTACACCCTTAACACACACTTTAATCATAATCAGACTTGGACGGATTCAACGTCAGGCCTCATCTTCGTCTAGGTAGCAAGTTTAAGCTATGCTAGTAGGTGACTCACTAGCTAAATCCCTAAGTACTACAAGTACCTCAATTCTTCAACTCATTTAAGTTTGTGATCTCCTAAATTTGACATAAAATATGTATACACTCAACCTTCTTAAGCATTAGATGCATATATCGCCCTATAACATGAGATTCAAGCATTTTTAAGAATTGGCGCTAAATGAAAAGTCATATCATGTTTCATTTGCATAATAATAGTATTGTAAGATATGGGGTGACACATTCTCTCCCCCTTAGGAACATTTATCCTCGAATGTTAGCACAATTCGATAGCTTATCCAAGTTTAAACCTTTACTTACACAAATTTTAAAAACACACTAAGTATTCAATCACACGTACTTTTAGTGTCCCAATTGTGCATGTCGTACTTCCTCTTTAGCTTCAAACAAGTAAGGGTGTTTTGATTTCATCGTGTCCTCGGCCTCCCATGTTATTTCTTGTACTTGCTGGTTTCTCCAAAGTAGTTTTACTCAACCTATTTCTTTATTTCTTAACTTCTTAACTCGCTGATCTAGAATAGCAATAGGTATCTCTTCATATGTGAGATCTTCTGTAACCAACACATCTTCAATAGAAGCAATACGGGATGGGTCACTTATGCATTTTTGAAGCATTTAGACATGGAAAACTGGATGAACCATTGAAAGCTCTTGGGGTAGCTCTTGTTCATATGAAACCTGCCCGAACTTCTTAATAATTTTATATGGTCCTATGTAACGTGGGCTCAGTTTTCATTTCTTACCAAATCTCATATCCCCTTTCATTGAGATACCTTTAAAAATACCTAATCCCCTACTGAGAATTCCAATCCTCGACTCCTAGAATCTGCATATGATTTGTGATGACTTTGGGCTATTTCCATCCACTGCTGTATTACCTTAATTTTTCCATGGCTTATTGTACTAGATCTAGCCTATGCAAGGTGGTTTCACCCACTTCAAACCATCAAATTGGCGATCTACATTTCCTTTCATACAAAGCTTCATAAGGTGCCATCTTGATATTCCCATGGTAGCTATTATTGTAGGTAAATTCAATAAGTGGCAAAAGGTCCACCCAACTACCTTTAAAGTCCAATGTACAAGCTCGCAACATATCTTCAAGTGTCCGAATGGTGCATTCTGCTTGACCATCTGTTTGAGGGTGGAATACTGTATTCAACTTCACTTGTGTCCCTAAACTCCTTCCAAAGGACTTCCAAAACTTTGCAGTGAATTGAGCCCCCCGATCAGAGATAATGGAGATTGGGACTCCATGTAGCCCGACTATCTCTTTAAGGTATAGCTTGGCATAATCTTTAGCTGTATAATCACTCCTAACTGGCAATAAGTGTACTGACTTTGTGAGTCTTTCAACTATTACCCATATAGAGTCAAAATTCTGAAATAAGCGAGGAAAATTGGTAACAAAATGCATATTAATTATATCCCACTTCCATGTTGGAAGCTCTATACATTGCATATAACCTCCTGGATTTTGGTGTTCTACTTTCCCTTGTTGGCAATTTGGACATTGAGCTACAAATTCTACAAGGTCCTTTTTTATGCCCACCCACCAAAACATTCCCTTTAGGTCATGATACATCTTAGTTGATCCTTGATAGATGGAATATCGGGAATAATGGGCTTCTTCCATTATCCTCTTCCTTAGTCCATTAATATAAGGCACACATGATCTATTTTTGCAATAACATACTCCACTTTTCGTGAGATCAAAGCCCTCTATTATACCTTGACTCACCTTGTCTTTAAGTCGTCGAAAGATAGGATCCTTGAATTATTTTTCTTTCACCTCCACTAATAATGAAGACGCTGCTACATTATGTATAATAACCCCTTCCTTTGTAGTCTCGATAAGGTGAACTCCCAAACTAGCTAGTTGACGTAGATTCTTAGCCATCCCTTGACTTATCAGAGCTTGATCACTAATATTCATGATTGTTTTATGACTAAGAGCATCGGTTACCATATTTGCCTTTCCCAGGTGTTAAAGTATATCAACGTCGTAATCCTTTATTAGCTCTAGCCATATCTATTATCTTAAGTTTAAGTATTTTTGCTTAAAAATGTATTGTAGGCTCTTATGATCAGTATATATGTCAACATGCACGCTATACAAATACTGGCGCCATATTTTCTAAGCAGGCATAATTGCTGCTAGTTCAAGATCATGAGTTGGGTATTTTTTCTCATATGGTTGTAGTTGTCTATATGCATAAACAATTACCCTACCATGTTATGTCAGCACACACCGTAATCCAACTCTTGAAGTATTCCAATACACTGCATACCCCTTGGTGCCTTCGGGACGTACTAGCATAGGCGCAAAGTTAGCTTATTTTTCAGCTCTTGGAAGCTCCTTTCAGATGCATCATTCCATTAGAACTTGGTTGCCTTATGTGTCAACTTTGTTAGTGGTGTAGATATAGAAGAAAAACCTTCAACATATCTCCTATAATAACCTGCCAAACCTAGGAAGCTCTGAACTTCCCTGGGTGTCGTTGGTCTTGGCCAATCTTTCACAGTCTCTATGTTTTGTGAATCAACCCTTATTCCCTCTTTGGATACAATATGACCCAAGAATGCTACTAATTTTAGCCAAAATTCACATTTAGGAAATTGGGCATACAACTATCGATCATGAAGAACCTTTAACACTTATCATAAGTGAGTTGCGTGATCCTCTTCTGATCTTGAATATACCAAAATGTCATCTATAAATACTATCATGAACATATCCAAGAATGACTTAAATACCCTCTTCATCAGATATATAAGAACTACTAGTGCATTCATTAGCCCAAATGACATAACAAGAAATTCAAAGTGACCATAGCATGTTATAAATGTAGTCTTAGCATATCTTTCTCCTTCACCCTCACTTAGTGATAAGTTGATCTCAAATCACTTTTTTAATAGTATTTGGCACCCTATAACTGATCAAATAAATCACCAATCCTGGGGAGGGGGTATTTATTCTTAATTGTCACCCTAGTTAGCTGTCGATAGTCGATACATATTCTCAAGGTGCCATCCTTTTTATGTACAAATAACACTGGTACACTCCAAGGGAACACACTAGATCTTATAAAACCCTTCTCCAATAAGTCTTTTAACTGTTGTGTTAATTCATGCAATTCTGCCACGGCCATTCTATATGGAGGGATTGAAATTTATTGAGTGCCTGGAAGTAAGTCAATACAAAATTTTACTACTTATTTTGGAGGTAAGCTTGGAAGTTCTTAAGAGAACACATCAACGAATTCAGTCACTAGTGGAATTGATTGAAGAGTTGATGAGTCTGGCTCCATATCCCTCACTTTAACTAAATGACATATATGCCCCTTAGATATCATCTTTCTAGCCTTAAAATAAGAGATAAACTTCCCCTTTGGCCCCCCAATATTGCCTTCCTATTCAAGAACTGCCTGATTTGGAAAGTGGAAGTACACTCTCTTTGTTCGTCAATCCACGGTGGCATAGCAAGAAGCTAACCAATCTATGCCCATTATAATATTTAATTCCACCATTTCTAGCTTAATAAGGTCATCTAATGTTTCATTATCACAAAAAATTACTACACAGTCATAATAAATCCTTCTATCTATAATGATTCAACGGTTGGTGTGGACATTTCAAATGGTTTGTTTAATAATTTGGGTGTTCTCTTAAGCTTTCCCAGCAATTAGTGAGGTAATGTATGATAGTGTATAATTAGGTTTAATTAATGCATATACATTATGTTAAAAGATGGACAATATACCTGTGACCATATCAGGTGAAGCTTTCAAATTTTGTTACCTATGACCACATCAGGTGAAGCTTTCAAATTTTGCCGACTCCCAAAGCATAAGAGTGATTATGGACACTACTAGAGCTAGATGCCCCTCTAACATGTCTACCAGGACCTATAGGTGCTTGTCGACCCCTATCTAATGGAGGAACTAACGATGATGATGCAATAGCTGACCTAGTAGATTATGATTATCACCCATATGCCTCCTCGAGCAATCTCTCATCATATGCCTTAGCGCACACCACCAATAACAAGCATCTATCCCAACATGACATATACCTGAATGAATCCTTCCACATTATTTGTAAGGCTACGTAGAGGTCATTTGCTGGCCTGCTGAATATTCCACTGTCCGGGTGCATTGCCCTTCACTTCTAAGACCAAATGGATTTTTGCTAGACCACTAAAATTGTGGTGGAGCACTGGCTACATAGTAGGAGGAAGATGGCCTAGGGGGTCTATTAGAAAACTGAGGCCTAAGCTCACCTTGGGGTGGTGTAAACTGGCCTGTAGACCTGGCCCTCTTGGACTGCGCCCTTTCTAACTCTTGTGTCCTTCTCATTTGCCTCTGATACTCTAGTTTCTGTGCAAAAGCTGGCATTATCGCTATATCTATGTCTTTATTCAAGGAAGAAAAGGTACAGTCTCTGACCAGATATGTATCCAATCTATCCATATATCAGTGAACTCTATTTGCCATATTAGCAATTACATTAGGAGTATGCCTGGCCTGGGAATTAAATTAAAGGCTGTATTTCCTCACGCTCATATTCCCTTGGCGTAGATTCAAGAACTGATATGTACAGGCCTCTCAAATCTCTAATGGCAAGTAATGGTCAAGAAATACCTCTTTGAATTGTTTCCAATTAGTTGGAGGTGCATCTATATTCTTGGATTCCTTCCAAGCTTCATACCACAATATAGTCACACCCTTCAAACTATGTTTTACAAACTTGACAGCTTTTATACCACTAATATATAAAACATCTAAAGTGCATTGAATTTATCAATAAAGTCTTGGGGATCTTCATTAAGATCTGAATTAGTGAAGGATGGAGGGTCCAAATTTAGGAAGTCACGTATGCCCGTGCTAGCTGCCTTATTCGCATTACCTGTACCTATAACTAGACCTTCTTGTCTTTGACCTTGGCCAGCAACTATACGAGTCAATATTTGGACTGAATTTCTCAGATCCTTCACGGTAGCATCGATAGGTGGTTCTGGGGGAATTCCACTACTTCCTAGTTCATCAGGAGTTGGAGGAGTTGGAGATGTCTGTGACAGAGACTCATATTGAGACTCATTTCATTGTCTCACCTTACTGGGTATACCAACCACCACTTCTACTCCCTTCCCTTTACCTTTGTTCTTCTTGGTTTCTGGCATACTTGCTATACAAAACAATTTAGGGATTAGACACAATCCTACAATTACACACAGCTCTATGGAACGATCTAAAGAATGAAAAGAAAGTAACAATTCGTAATTACCATGTAGCCTCCTTATTATAAATGTGGTGCATAATACATCGATAAATAAGACTCTACATAGACATGACTTTGTAGACTCCCTACGATGACCTGCTCTGATATCACTTCTATTATGCCCCAAGTCCCATTAAGGTGGACTTGCACCTATTGCAAATAAGGCTCGGCAGAACCAACATGTATCCATGCACTTTCTATACATATTGTAAGGGATTTCTATATTTTACATGCCTCTAAGAAAATAAATAGTGATAACAAGCCAAAAGGAAATGCATATGGCTAGGCCATTGGGGCCACGGTGTTTAAAGTACGAGACATGAGCACACTTTTATCTACATAATCTACAAAGCGTCTAGATAAGGAAAAGTATCTAAAAAGGGTCTGGACAGGCTCCGCCTTGGCTAAGTATACAATACAAAAATAAAAGCTCTAGACACACAAAGCTTCGAAGAAACCTGGAACTTGGTAACAATAGCTGGATATCGTGTACGCCTACTAGGGAGACCTACTAGCACCTATACCTATAGTATAAAATGTTAGTCCCCCACAAGGGACGTCAGTAGGATATAATGTGATGAATATATAAGATAGGAAATGTTGTATATGAAATAACAACTCAAAAGAAATTATGCACTAGTGTAGGATAAGAGACCACCTATAGTTATATTATGGGATCTTGTATTTTATGTTCTTTTTATTACTTTACCTTTACTGTATAATCTGTGCATAACAAGTAATACAATTGACCAGCTGATCAGTGTTAAATCTATATCGGGATAATCCCTATCTAGACTTTTCCTTCAACCCCTTTGGCTAACCCCCATGATAGGATTGACCCTTGCTAGGTGATTCTTCCACCCCTTGGGTTTACCACCCATCAATAAGCAATAGACTTTATCTTTCAATTACATTTGAGATACTTCTTTTGGTGATCATAATATTGGAACTGGAGCACTATAGATTCAACATAGATATGTAAATACTCATAAAAGACAACACCATAATGAAAGGAGTAGACTACACAAATAATGAAATGCATAGGAGGTAGAACAACACTTGAACTTTATTTAGTAGAATGAACTCGTGTATCCTAGCATCCAAGTATGTATGCAGATTTGAAGGTGACCATGTATGGGAGCATATGAACATGTAAAATAGTGTAGACACGTTTAATAGTTGTGTTGAAGTTTGTAAGTACTTTTATGTGCCAAGGAAGAATCTAGATTTCATGGCAAGTAATACGAAATCGAGTAGCATTACATACCTTATTGTACTACCTTGTTATTACCTCGAGATAACCTTCCCTTCCTCCAAATATTTATCTATAACATAGTATGTGATAAAACTAGTATTAGCAGCCAATAGATACATCTTGGTAGCCCAATCTCATAAAAAAATAACATACGGGCAGCAAGCGTATAATTATAAACCCGAGCATATTCTTTCAACATTTCCACCTATAATCATATTTTCTAATACACATTCTCATATACATATCATGTGCAGCCTATTCTATTGCCATAAAACACTTACAACTGCCCATAAAGCACAACACATAACAATTCTACACAGCATACAAATAGGCGGCATAAGATTACATCCTTTCGCTACATTTTGACATCAACATTTCCAAACAATATTCAAAATTTACCAAAACTGTCCTCAACACATATATACATAAAAATAGCTTTAAAAATGTCTTAGGAAAGTACTAAAATAGTCATGAACGATGTGAGGCAATAGCCTTTCATCCATTAGACCACAAGTTCGTACTAAGAACACAATTGCGGTATACTATAAGAACTCACTTTTTGCGGACTTTAAAAATGGTGCAGCAGCCTTTATACATCATTATAAAACCAATAATCATTAATAATAGTAGATTCCATTCATAATCAATCCAACCAAAAGGAGAAGAGCTTCCAAATAAACAAGAAAAATGTACAACAACTTTTGGAACACATGTTGTCCAACAATTTCAACAAAGGTATAATCAGCTTAGCCTCTTGTTTTACATAAGAAAACCATATAAACACATAAATATTCTTACTTACCTTTAACATCAAGGTGTAGGGCTTCTTAAAGAACCCCAAAAACCTCTTGTGGCTGCTTGTAAATTCAAGAAAGAGTTGAGAGAAAACTTGGAAGACAATCTGATTTTGTTTATTCAAGTTAGAATAGCCTATGGGAGCTGTTTTAGACCATTTTTATAGGGGGAATTTTTGCCCAACATACTAAGGACCTACTAGCCTTACTTTACTATGTTGGTTATGCAGCTTATTTCTCCTTTCACTTAGGCCTTATTGGGTTCAAATTGGTTGGGCCTTGGCTGCCTATTTTTCCCTTTTCTCCTTACATAGATTTGGGCCCAATTAGTCAAGTGGATTGTGATGTATATGGACACTTTTTATATTATTTTTATGGCTGAAAATAAAGTCCATTTATGATGATAAAACATGGGCAAAAGTTACACCCTTAACACAGACTTTATTCATAATTAGACTTGGACGGATTCGACGTCGGGCCTCGTCTCCGTCTAGCTAGCAAGTTTAAGCTAAGCAAGTGGGTGACTCACCTTTTAGCTCCCTAATTCCTACAATCACCTCACTTTTTCACCTCGTTTAAGGTCATTATCTCCATAAATTGACACAAAAAATGTATACACTCAACCCTCTTAAGCATTAGACGCACATATCGCCCTATAACATGATATTCAAGCACTTTTAGAAATTGGAACTAATTGAAAAGCCATATCGTGTTTCATTTGCATAGTAATATTATTGTAAGATATGGGGTGTTACACCATATTTTACCAATTCTTTCAATTCTAACAAATTCGGGTCAAGATCTTGCTTATCTTTCACCTCCTCAACCAATAAAGATTTAGAACTATGAACAACAGCAACACTATCGTTATTATGTCACGCCCAAAGTCCCGTTAAGGCGGACTGACACCCGTTGCCAATAAGGCTCGGGAGAACCAACCTATATCCATGCATTTTCTGTAGATATTATAAGTTATTTCTATATAAGACATGCCTTTAAGAAAATAAACAGTGATAACAAGCCAAAAGAAAATGCATATGGCTAGGCCATTGGGCCACGTTGTCTAAATTACAAGACATGACCACACTTTAATTTACATAGTCTACAAATACTCTAGATAAGGAGAAGTATATGATAAGGGTCAGGATAGGACCCGCCTCAACTAACTATACAATATAAAATATATAAGCTCTAGACACACAATGCTCCAAAGCAACTTGGAGCTTGGTAACAATAGCTGGATATCCTGTACTCCTACTAGGGAGATGTACTAGCACCTGCACCTATAGTATGAAATGCAAGTCCCCCATAAGGATGTCTGTACGAGATAATGTACTGAATATATAAGGCAGAAAGTACTATTTATTAAGTAAACACTCAAATGAAACTATGCACTAGTGTAAGATAAGAGACCACATGTGGTTATATTGTGGAATCCTCTACTTTATGTCCTTTGTATTACTTTACCTTTACTGTATAATCTGTACACAATATGTAATACAAATAACCAGCTAATCAATGGTAAATCTATATCAGGATCGACCCTGACTAGGCTTTTCCTTTAACCCTTTGGGCTACCCCCAGTGACAAGATTGACCCTCGCTAGGTGGTTCTTCCACCCCTCGGGTTACCACCCATCAATAAGCCATATTACTTTTGAGATGACACTTTTGGTGGTCACAATATTGGTACTATAGGACTGTAGATATAGCATGTGACGTATAGATAATTACACAAGACAATATGATAATAAAAGGATTATGTTACATAAAAATAATGAAATGCGTATAAGATGTAATAACTCGTGACCTTTATTTAGCAATATGAACCCATGTAACTTGGTCTCCACCTATGTATGCAGATTTGAAAGTGACTATGTATAAGAGCATATGAACATTTGAAAGAGTGAATATATGGTTAATATTTGTGTCAGAGTCGGCAAGTGCCTTTGTGTGCCAAGGAAGAATCTAGATTTCATGCCATATAATATGAAATCGAGTATCCTTGCATACCTCATTATACAACCTCGCTATTATCTCAAGATAACCTTATCTTCCTCCAAATATTTATCTATTACATAGAAGGTGATAAAACTAGCATTAGTAGCCAATAGATACATCTTGGCAGCCAAAACTTAAAAAAAAAACATACGGGCAGCAAGCGGACAATTATAAACCCGAGCATATTCTTTCAACCTTTCCGCCCCTAATCATATTTTGTAATATATGTTCTCATATACATATCATGTGCAACATATTTTAGTGCCATAATAGTCTTAAAAAAGACCACGAAGCACAACACATAACAATTCTACATAACATACAAATAGGCAGCATAATGTTACATCCCTTCTCTACATTTTGACGTTGACAATTCCAAACTTGTTCCAACTTTACCCAAACTATCCTCAATACATCTATACATAAAAACAGCCTTATAATAGTCTTAGAACAGTACCAAAGCAGTAATGATAGATGTAAGGCAATAGCCTTCCATCCATGAGCTCACAAGTTCATACTAAGAACACAATTGCAATATCCTATAAGAACTTACTTTTGCGGATTTTAAAAGACAGCAGCTCAGTTACATAACTAACAAACTATACCATGTTAAAAACATAAGTATTGATTCATAATTCATCCAACCAAGAAGAGAAAATCCTTTTAAATAACAACAAAAATTCATAAGAATCCTTAGGACACATGCTGTCCAAATTTCCAGCACAAACATACTAGCATATACTTCTTATTTGTCAGGGGATAAATATAAGAAATACATGGATATTTCCACTTTCCTTATTCTTCAAAATTCAAGTTTCCTTCAAGAACCCTAGATGGTTGTATTGGTTGCCTTGTGAAGTGAAGTAAAGAGGAAAAAAAGAGTCTTTAGGAAGCTAAAAATTTGTTCCAAAGTGAAATGATTTAACGGGTTATTTTTGAGCCCTTTTTAAAGAATCTCTTTAGCCAACTTTCTTTTGATATTTTGGCCATGTATTAACACATATTAATAACCTTGTGATATAGCTACTTGGCCCTTACACTTGGGCCTAATTGGGTTTCAAAGTTGATGGGCCTTGTCTGCCCATTTTCTAAATTTTTCTTCACTTGGTTTGGACCAAAATAGTCAAGTGGGTTGTGATGTACTTGGGACCTTTTTACATTATTACTAGGATGAAAATAAAGTCTATTTATGATGCTAAAACATGGGCTAATTTATACCCTTAACACAAAATTTATCCATAATTGGACTTGGACGGATTCGGCGTCGGGCCTCGTATCCATCGAGCTAGCAACTTTAAGCTAAGCAAGTACGTGACTCACCTGCTAGCTCCCTAAGTCCTATAAGAACCTCACTTATTCACCTCGTTTAAGCTTATGATCTCCTTAATTTGACTTAAAACTTATTTACACTCAACCCTCTACCCCGTTAGACATAAATATTGCCCTCTAATTTGAAATTCAAGCACTTTTAGAAATGGCGCTAATTTTAAAAGCCATATCATGTTTCATTTGCATAGTATTAGTATTGTAAGATGTGGTTGTTACATTATCCCCCGTAGGAACATTTGTCCTCGAATGTTAGCACAATTAGATAGCTTAACCAAGTTTAAGCCTTTACTTACACAAATTTTTGACAACACACTACGTAATTAATCATATGTACCTATTAGTGTCGCAATTATGCATGTTAGACTTCCTCTTTAGCTTCAAATAAGTAAAGGTATTTTGATTTCATCATGTCCTCGTCATCCCATGTTATCTCTTCTACTTGCTGGTTTCTCTAAAGTACTTTCGCAGAAGCTATTTTTTTATTACTTAACTTGTTATCTTGACGATCTAGAATAGCAACAGGTACCTCTTCATAGGTGAGATCTTCTGTAACCTGCACATACTCCATAGGAGTGATACAGGAGGAGTCACATATGTATTTTTGAAGCATTGAGACATGAAAAACTAGGTGAACCATTGAAAACTCTTGGGCTAGCTCTAGTTTATATGTAACCTGGCTGAACTTCTTAATAATTTATATAGCCCTATGTAACATGGGCTCAGTTTTCCTTTCCTACCAAATCTCATAACACCTTTCATTAGAGACACCTTTAAAAATAACTAATTCCCTATTGAGAATTCTAATCCTCTCCTTCTAGCATCCGCATATGATTTGTGATGACTTTGGGCTATTTTTAGTCGCTGTTGTTTTACCTTAACTTTTTCCATTACTTGTACTACTAGATCTGGACAAAGTAAGGTACTTTCACCTATTTCAAACCATCCAATAGGCAACCTATATTTCCTTTCATACAAAGCTTCATAAGGTGTCATTTTGATACTTGAGTGGTAGCTATTATTATAGGAAAATTCAATAAGTGGTAAATGGTCCACCCAAGTACCTTTAAAGTCCAATGAATAAGCTTGCAACATATCTTCAAGTGTCTGAATAGTGCATTCTACTTGACCATCTATTTGAGGGTAGAATGTTGTACTCAAATTCACTTGTGTCCTTAAATTCCTCTGAAGAGACTTTTAAAACTTTGCTGTGAATTAAGCTCCTCGATCAGATATAATGTTGATTGGGACTCCATGTATCTTGACTATCTCTTTGAGGTATAGCTTCACATACTATTCAGCTGTATACTCACTCATGACTGGCAAGAAGTGTGCTAAATTTGTCAGTCTGTCAACTATTACCCATATGGGGTGAAACTTCTGAAATGAGTGAGGCAACCCAGTAACAAAATCCATATTGATCATATCCCACTTCCATGTTGGAAGCTCTATACATTGAATATAACCTCCTGGATTTTGGTATTCTACTTTCACTTGTTGGAAATTTGGACATTGAGCTGCAAATTCTACAAGGTCCTTTTTCATGCCTCCCCACCAAAACATTCGCTTCAGGTCATGATACATCTTACTTGATCCTAGATGGATGGAATATCGAGAATGATGGGGTTCTTCCATTGTCCTCTTTCTTAATCCATTAATATTAGGTACACATAATCTAATTTTGGCAGTGATATACTCTATTTTGTGTAAGGTCAAAGCCCTTTATCAGACCCTGACTCACCTTGTCCTTAAGTCATCGTAAAATAGGATCCTCGAACTATTTTGCTTTCACCTAGATTACCAATGAAGAATCCTTACCATCATGCACAATAACTCCTTTCTTTAAAGTCTCGAGAAGGCAAACTCCAAAACTTGGTAGTTGTCCTAGATCCTTAGCCACTCCATGATTTACCTTGGCCTGGTCACCTGTATTAATGATTGCCTTACGACTCAGAGAGGCTACCATATTTTCCTTCCTCGGATGGTATAGTATATCAACATCATAATCCTTTATTAGCTCTATCCATCTATGCTATCTTAAATTTAGGCCTTTCTGCTCAAAAATGTATTGTAGGTTCTTATGATCAATATATATGTTTATGTGAACCTAATACAAATAGTGGCACCATACTTTTAGAGAAAATACATCTGCTGCTAGCTCAAGATCATCAGTTTTGTAGTTTTTCTCATATTTTCATAGTTGTCTAGAGGCGTAAGCAACTACCCAACCATGCTATGTCGATATACACCCTAACCCAACTTTAGAAGCATCGGAATACACTGTATACCCCTTGGTGTCTTCTAGAAGTACTAATACAGGTGCAGAAGTTAGCTTATTTTTGAGCTCCTGCAAGCTCTTTTTAAATGCATCATTCCATTGGAACTTGGTTTCCTTATGTGTTAACCTTGTTAGAGATGCACAAATAAAAGAAGAATATTCAACAAACCTTTTGTAATAATCTGCCAACCCTAGAAATCTCCAAACTTCTGTGGATGTCGTTGGCCTTGGCTAATCTTTCATAGACTCTATCTTTTGTCAATCAACCCTTATTGCCTCACTAGACATAATATGACCCAAGAATGCCACTGATTTTAGCCAAAATTCACATTTAGAAAATTTTGCATACAATTGTCGATCACGAAGAACCTATAACACTTATTGTAAGTGATTTGTGTAGTCCTATTCTGATCTTGAATATACCAAAATGTCATCTATAAACACTATCAAAAACATATCCAAGAATGGCTTGAATACCTTATTCATCAGATCCATAAAAACTATGGGTGCATTCGTTAGCCCAAATGACATAACAAAAAATTTAAAGTGATAATAGCGTATTCTGAAAGCAGTTTGAGGTATATCTTTCTCCTTCACTCTTACTTAGTGATACCCTAATATCAAAGAAATTTTTTAAAAGCATTTGGCACCCTATAACTTATTAAATAAATCATTAATCCTGGGGAGGTGATATTTATTATTAATTGTCACCCTATCAATTGTCGATAGTCGATACACATTCTCAAGGTGCCATCCTTTTTGCATACAAATAACACTGGTGCACCCTAGGGGGACACACTAGGTCTTATAAAACCCTTCTCCATTAACTCTTTTAACTGCTTATCTAATTTATGCAATTCTGTTGGGTCCATTTTATATGGAGGGATGTAAAAAGGTTGAGTGCCTCAAAGTAAGTCAATACCAAAATCAACTTCTCATTCTAGAGGTAAGCCTGGAAGTTCTTAAGGGAATGCCTCAGTAAATTCATTCACTACTGGAACTGACTAAAGAGTTGGTAATTCTGCCTCCATATCCCTCATTTGACGCCCAAATGTTGCCTTCCCATTCAAGAAATACCTTATTTGGAACGTGTAAGTATACTCTCTTAGTTCGGCAATCCACAGTGGCATAGCCAGAATCTAACCAATCCATATGTATTATAACATTAAATTCCACCATTTCTAGCTCAATAAGATCAGTCAATGTGTCACGATTAGAAATAGTTACTATATAGTCTTAATAAACCCTTCTAGCAATAATAGATTCACTGGGTGGTGTAGACACTTCAAATGGTTTGTTCAATAATTTGGGTGTTCTCTTAAGCTTCCCAGTAACTAATGGTGAAATGTATGATAGTGTAGAACCAAGCTTAATTAATGCATATACATTATGTGAAAAGATGGACAACGTGCCTGTGACCACATTAGGTGAAGCTTCTAAATTTTACTGTCTTTCTAGACATAAGTGTGATTTTGGACTCTGCCAGAGCTAGTTACCCCTCTAAAACCTCTACTATGACCCATAGGTGCTTGTTGATGCCTACCTAATAGACGAACTGACAATGATGATGGAATAGCTGACCTAGTAATTATGCTATATCACCCATACGTCTCCTCGAGTAGTCTCTCATCATATGCCTTGGCGCACCACACCAATAAAAAGCCTCTGTCCCAACATGATATATACTTGAATGACTTCTTCCACAATGTTTACAAGGCTTTGTAGGGGTCATTTGTTAGCCTACTGAACATTTCGATGTCCAGGTGCCTTGCCCTTCACTTCTTAGACCAAACTAATTTCTCCTAGACCTCTAAAGTTGTGGTGGAGCACTCACTGTGAAGTAGGAGGATGATGGCCTAGGCAGTTTATTAGAAAATCAAGGCCTAAGCTCACTTTGGAACAGTGTAAACTACCCTGTAGACCTCGCCCTCTTAGACTGTGCCCTTTCTAACTCTTGTGTCCTTCTCCTTTGCCTCTGATCCTCCAATTTCTATGCAGAAGCTTGAATTCTCACTATATTCATGTCTTTGTTCAAAGAAGTAATGCTACAGTCTCTAAATAGATATGTATCCAATCTATCCAAATATTGATAATCTTTATCTACCATCGTAGCAACTACATTAGGAGCATACCTAGCCAGGGAATTATATTGAATGTTATACTCTCTTACACTCATATTCCCTTGGTGGAGATTCAAGAACTGGTCAGCACGTGCCTCTTGAATCTCTAATGGCAAGTAAAGGTCAAGAAACGCCTTTTTAAACTCCTTCCAAGATGTTGGAGATGCATCTATATCCATAGATTGCTTCCAAGCTTCATACCACAATATAGCCATACCATTCTAACCTATATGTTGCTAACTCAATAGCTTCTATAGCACTCACATGCATAACATCTAAAGTGCATTGAATCTGATCAATAAAGTCCTGGGGGTCTTCATTAGGATTTCACACAGTGAAGGTTGGAGTGTACAAATTAAGAAAATCACGTATCCTTGTGCCAGCTGCCCTATTCGTACCACTTGCACCTATAATTGGACCTTCCGATCTTTATCCTTGGATAGCAACTATATGAGTTAATAGTTGGACTGCATTTCTCAAATCCTATATGATAGCATTAATAGATGGTTCTGAGGGGATTCCACTACTTTTGGGTTCATCAGGAGCTGGAGAAGTTGGAGATGTCTGTGATTGAGGCTCATCTTGAGACTCATTTCATTGTCTCACCTGTGGGTATACCAACCACAGTTTGTACTTAATTCCCTTTACCTTTGTTCTTCCTAGTTTCTGGCATACTTGCTGTATAATACAATTTAGGAGTTAGACACAACCACTTATTATACGTAGCTCTATGGCATGATCTAAAAAATTAAAAGAAAGTAACAACTTCTAAATTCCACATAGTATATTGGTTAAAAATGTGGTGCACAACATATCAATAAACAAGACTCTACATAGACACAACTTTGTAGAGTCCCTACGATAGCCCACTCTGATACTATTTCTATCACACCCAATGTCCCATTAGGGCAGACTGACACCCATTGCTGATAAGGCTCGGGAGAATCAACCTGTATCCATGCACTTTCTACACATATTATAAGAGATTTTGACATTATACATGCCTTTATGAAAATAAACAGTGATAACAACCTAAGAGGACATGAATATGGCTAGGCTATTGTGGCCACGTTGTCTAAAGTACGAGACATAACCACACTTTAATTTACAAAGACTCTAGATAAGGATAAGTATTTAATAAAGGTTAGGACAGGCCTCGCCTTGACTAACTATTCAATACAAAAATATAAGATATAGACACACAAAGCTCTGAAACAACCTAAAGCTTGGTAACAAAAGCTGGATATCCTGTACTCCTACTAGGGAGATCTACTAGCACCTATACCTGTAGTATAAAATGAAGGTCCCCCGAAAGGGATGTCAATACGAGATAATGTAGTGAATATGTAAGGCAGGAAATACTGTATATGAACTAACAACTCAAATGAAACTATGCACTAGTGTAGGATAATAGACCACCTATGGTTATATTGTTGGATCCTGTACTTTATGTTCTTTTTATTACTTTACCTTTACAGTATAATTTGTGCACAACACATAATACAAATGACTAGCTGATCAGCGGTAAATCTATGTCAGGATCAGCCCTGGCTAGGCTTTTTCTTTAACCCCATAGGCTACTCCCCGTGATTGGATAGACCCTGGGTAGGTGATTCTTCCACCCCTTGGGTTACCGCCCATCAATAAACCATTTACTTTATCTTTCAATTACTTTTCAGATGACTCTTATGGTGCTCACAATATTTGAGCTCTTGGACTGTCGATATAGCATGTGACATGTTGATAATCATACAAGACAATATGATAATGAAAAGAGTACGTTACATAACTAATAAAACAAGTCGTGAACTTTATTTAGCAAGAACAACCAATGTAACTTGGTATCCACGTACGTGAAGATTTGAAGGTGACTATGTATGGGAGCATATGAATATGTGAAAGAGCGGAAACATGTTTAATAGTTGTGTCGGAGTCAGTAAGTTCTTTTATGTGCCAAGGAAGAATGTGGATTTCATGCCAAGTAATACGAAATTGAGTAGCCTTACATACCTTATTGTACGACCTCGCTATTACATCGAGATAACATTCCCTTCCTCCAAATATTAATTTACAATATAGTAGGTGATAAAACTAGCATTAGCACCTAATATATATATCTTGCAGCCCAATCTAAAAAAAAACATATGGGCAACAAGCAAACAATTATAAACTCGAGCGTATTCTTTCAACCTTTCTGCCCCTAATCGTATTTTCTAATACACATTCTCATATACATATCATGTGCAACCATTTTTAGTGCCATAACAGTCTTAGAATAGCCCACAAATCATGACACATAATAATTCTACACAACATACAAATAGGAGGCATAACGTTACATCCCTTCGCTATATTTTGACGTCGACAATTCCAAACTTGTTCCAACATTACGCAAATTGTCCTCAACATATCTCTACATAAAAAAGCCTTAAAACAGTCTTAGAACAGTACCAAAGCAATAATGATAGATGTGAGGCAATAGCCTTCCATCCATCAGCTCATAAGTTCAGACTAAGAACACAATTGTGATATCCTATAAGAACTCAGTTTTGCGGATTGTAAAAGTGGTGCATCAACTTAGTTACATCACTAAAAAACAATACCATGTTAAAAACATAAGTCTTACTTCGTAATTCATCCAACCAAGAAGAGAAAATCCTCTTAAATAACAAGAAACGTTTACAACAATCCTTAGGACACATGCTGTACAAATTTCAAGCACAAATATACTAGCATATACTTCTTGTTTGTCAGGGGATAAGTATAATAAATATATAGATATTTCCACTTTCCTTAGCCTTCAAGATTCAGGTTTCCTTCAAGAACCGTAGAGGGTTGCATTGGCTACCTTGTGAAGTGAAGTAGCATCATCAACTTTATCAACATACCTAGTGCCTCAAAAGGCTCCCGCTCATTGCAGGGTGAGGCGGGTCTGATGTACGCATCCTAACCCTATGTTTAAAAACATAAAGCGACTATTTCCCGACGACCCATGTGAAGCGTCGAAAGTTGCATTGACTAACTGCTACTTCACAAATGAAAGAAACACAGACTATTTAAAGAGCCATTTTGCTTTATTCCATCATACTCCAAAGCCAAAAATAGTAAATCTTTAGCTCCATCTCAGATTGATGGAAATTGTGAAGTGATGTAAAGAGAAAAAAAAGAATCTTAGGAAGCTGAAAATTTGTTCCAAAGTGAAATAATTTAAGGGGCTATTTTTGAGCCCTTTTTAAAGAATCTCTTTGGTTGACTTTCTTTTGAAGTTTTGACCATGTATTAAGACATATTAATAACCTTGTGATGCAGCAGCTTGGCCCTTACACTTGGGCCTAATTGGGTTTCAAAGTTCATGGGCCTTGGCTGCTCATTTTCCAAATTTCTCTTCAGTTGGTTTGGGCCCAGATAGTCAAGTGGGTTATGATGTACTTGGGACCTTACTTGGTCCCTTTTTATATTCTTTCTGGTTTGAAACTAAAGTCTATTTATGATTCTAAAACATGATCTAAATTATACCCTTAACACAGACTTTATCCATAATATGACTTGGATGGATTTGACGTCGGGCCTCATCTACGTCTAGCTAGCAAGTTTAAGCTAAAAAAGTAGGTGACTCATCTGCTAGCTCCCTAAGTCCTACAAGCACCTCACTTCTTCAGATCGTTTAAGGTTGTGATCTCTAGTCAATTTGACTTAAAATTTGTTTACACTCGATCCTCTTCAGTGTTATACATACATATTGCCCTCTAATTTGAGATTCAAGCACTTTTAAAAATTGGTGCTAATTTGAAAAGCCATATCATGTTTTATTTGCATAGTACTAGTACTGTAAGATATGGGGACATATCGACTCCTTCGAACCTATCTTATAACCTAGCGAATCAATGGACCTCCCTAGCCATCTCATTATCACCTCTATCAACATGAGCTAGGCTACCCATAAACACCCTAGTCAAATCATCCACCACCACATTAGCCTTACCTAGATGATAATGCACACTCATATCATAGTCCTTAAAAAGTTCTAACCATTTCCTTTACCTCAAGTTAAGATCTTTTTGATCGGTGAACACATTAACATATCAATAATGATGCCATATCTTTAATGTAAATACCACGGCAGCTAGTTCAAGATTACGGGTAGCATAGTTCTTTTCAGGTACTTTGAGTTACCTAGAAGCATAGCCTATGAACTTACCATTTTTCATTAGAACATAACCTGAACCAACATTAGAAGGTTCACAGTATACAACAAATCCCTCTATCACTTCTGGTAGTGTCAATATAGGAGCAGATACAAGCTTATCTTTCAAAGTTTTGAAGCTCCTTTCACAATCATTGGTCCATACAAAATTAGCCTTCTTTTGAATAAATTTTGTCATAGGAGAAGCAAGAGAAGAAAACCTACTAGCAAATCTTCGGTAGTAAACTGCTAAGCCCAAGAAGCTCCTAATATCTGATGGGGTCAATGGTCTAGGCCAATTACTACTCAAATCTGTCTTCTTAGGATCCACCTTAATACCATCCCCCGACACCATATGACCTAGGAAGGCAACGTCCTTCAACAAAAATTAACATTCTTTATACTAAGCATACAATTTTTCCTCCCTTAACCATTACAATACTACCCTCAAATGACCCATATGCTCCTCCTCATTATGTGAATAGATCAAAAATTCATCAATGAATACCATAACAAATGAATCAAGGTAGGATTTCAAGAAGCTATTCATAAAATCTATGAAGGTAGCCGGTGTATTGGTCAACCCACAAGATATCACAACAAACTCATAATGCTCATACCTAGTATAAAAGGCCATCTTAAGAATATCACACTCCCTCACCTTCAGTTGATGATAACCGGACCAAAGATCAATCTTAGAGAAATGGCTCACCCTTTGCAATTAGTCAAATAAATCATCAATACTTGGAAGAGGGTATCTATTTATGGTAGTTACCCTATTAAGTTGCCATTAATCAATACACATTCTAAGGGACACATATTGTTCTTGACAAACAACATTAGTGATCCCAAAAGTGATTGGCTAGACCTAATGAAACCCTTCTCCTACAAGCACCTCAATTGCTCCTTCAACTCCTTCATCTCCTCCAAGGCCATACGATAAGGGGGAATAGAGATGGGCTAAGTATCAGGGAGGAGGTCTATGCCAAAATCTGTTTCCATTTTGGGAGGAACACCGGGAAGGTCATTTGGAAAGATATCAAGAAACTCATTTTCAAGCAGAACCGACTCTATGGAAGGACTTTGGACTGCATATCATTAATATTCACAAGATGGTAAAAACAACCCATAAAGATTAACTTACGGGCTTTAATGTAAGAGATGAACCTACCCTTGACCACCACATCAAGACTCTTTCACTCAAGGATGGGTACATTTGGGAATTGAAATTTGACCCTACGGGTTTTACAATCAGTAGAAGCATAATATGCATACAACCGATCCATCCCAAGAATGACATTAAAACCATCTCCATCTCACCAACATTATAAGGAAGAGTTAGCAACCTACCAACTCAAAGGGTTAACATAAATATGTATGATCAATAGAAAGAGGAGAAGGGGGTCGACAATGTGGTACTTTGGGAGGAGTTCAAGGCTGCCTTCCTTAGACCATTCTGAAGCTCTCCATTAGCCAGTTGCCCCTCGGTTGTGTGGGCTTTTCATCCTCTAGTGTTAGGCATGGTCTAGCATACCAAAGGACAATCGTTATGGAGGGAAATCTTACCTCAATTTCTATAGCATGACATAGAGTAAAAAGAAGAGAACGATTTCCTAGACACCTCATAACCTCATGCTCATAGTTATTGTGCACAACACAACCATGAAAAAGACTCTAATCGACACATCGTGTTGGACTCCTTGGATCTAACAACCTATTGCTCTAATATAATGTTTTTCACAACTCAAGCCAAGGACCTAGACGTGACACAACACAAGAGGAACATAAAGGCACCCCAAGCAAGCCTCTTAACATATCATTACACATCCTTGGTCGTGGAAGCAATAAAATACAACAATAATAGGCTTAAATAGGGATAACGAGGCTAAGGGACAACTTCCACATCACAAACATTAAGAGTTAAGAGAGAGTTAAAGCTTATAATATTACACATGACATATCCAACAACACCTCTACTATACAGATAACAACCAGGGCCAAGACAAGCAACTGGGCTCACCCTCGTAGTCAACATTTATATTAAAGAAAAGCAGTCTTAGAACATAACATGAGAAAATAAGAAATGTTCCTAGAATGGAGGAATCACCAACAAGCTTGAGTGAAATTGTACTAGCCACGTGGATAGGGATGCTCAAGTAGGGCTCCGGTTCGTACATGTGATATCATGTAGGCATAGAGTATGCATTAGTACATTTGAATGTACTAAGTATGTAGGATGCAATGTAACAACTGATAAGCACTATAATCAAAATGCATAACATAGGTAATGAATAAACATATAGTAATATGGCATGTCTAAATGATGCTTGAAGTAAAATCATGCTTAAATAAAACATAATCCATGTGTAAAGAGAGACCACTTTATTCAATATCCAAGGCCTACCACCTCCTTAGAGAGGTGTATAAGGTACAAACCACAAAACATAGTTAATGAGGTATAAACCAACAAGCATGGTTGATGAGGTACAAACCCCCCAACATGGTTATCAAGGTACAAACCCATCGATATGATTACACAGGCCTTCCATCTCTTGAGCAAGGTGATCGAGGTACAAATCCCTCAACATGGTTACCTGGGCCTATAACCTCCCGAGTGAGGCTTTGCCATTTTACCCAAAATCATAGAGATAGTACCATATACATATATTTCTTTCATTATCATATAGTCATTCAACTCATAAGACATGCATTACACCTTTAGTTCCTCAAGAAATCATAAACCGAACATTTTATCGAACACTTAGTGGGTGTGTAGTGTTAGTGTAAAAGCATGCATTTCGAGAGTAGAATCATGCTAGACAATTCAATGTAAAACCATCAATACTTGGCAACACCCTGAAGCAATATACATCAAATACCTTCATCAGTTCTTATAGTAGAACTTAGATTCATAGCTCAAAGCATGCTAAAACAATCATAATTTCACGAAATCCCAACATAGTGTACACTGAAATTCATAACAGATAAGACTCATGAGTAAATCAAGTTTAAATCATGCTACTTTTGGTAAAGAGGGATTTGGTATCATGGGTGAAAGGAACCTATGAAAGAAACCCACATACCTTGACCATGGAAAATCCTTGAAGGTGATTAGACATGGAGACTTGAAGCTTCAATGAGAACCTTGAAATCCACATGAGTTTTTGAGACTTCGAATGGAGATGAAATATTGGATAAGTGTTTGAGTGAGTATTTTGGAATGTCTTGAATGATATGACAGTGAAATAAGGATACATATAGGCATTTTAACACATGGGGACACTTTGGCCCCAGAATCAAAAGTTTTAGACCAGACTTGAAAAATTGCCCAAAATAATATACTACGGAGAGCCCTTGGTGCGTCATGCTAGGGGCACTCAAATCTTTCTAGAAATCACATTTTTCAATTTCAAATTTTGATATGATTACTCTTAAATCAGGGTTCGACCCACTTCCCACTCAATTTGATCCCCTGAACAAAATTTTGAAGTTAGATTTTTGATATCATGCACGGATTTTGAAATATATAAAAATTATAATTTAGGGCACTTCTGAGATACATCTTCGAGCACTTTTTGGGGTCATCTCAACTGTCATCTACTTCCCATTTCCTATTCATCACTACCTTGGTCGGGATCATGATAGTAGGTAGGTCTAATGTTGGCCACCACCAAATATCCATCAAAATGAAAGGATATAAATAATACATGCAAAACCCTAATCAAAGAAATGCAAAAATTCTAGGTTATTACAAGTCAACTACTGATGGTTTCCACAACCCCAAGTTGTGGATGCTTAGCTACTCATGGTTAAGGTAAAATCAATAACAATTAAAATAGATGACATAGTTGAGAGTTTACCCAAAATAATGAAGAACAAGAAGACCTCAAGTTACAAATATCAAGCTTGGATTAATGGAGAATGAGTACAATGGGATTTTGGCAATCTCCAAAAGTGGGTCTTCAAATTTAAAATGGAAATCTACGCTAAACCCTAGAAAAACCCTTACAATATTCAAGAGAGAATATTCAAAATGTTCTACCAAAGATTATATTCTGAAGTCCCACTTCTATAACCCTATCATTAAGTATTTAAACTATTTAGAATTTCACACTAAAAATTAAATAGAAAAAATAGCTAACAGCAGACACGTCATACAGGTATGACTCGTAGGTCAACCAATGAGTCATAGTCGGGTTCTTGTGGTTAGTACTTGGCACTTTACACTTGACTGTTATGAACCACTATCACGAATCATGGCTTACGCTAAGGCTGGTATGCTCCTCTCATAGTGTAGGCCTTCAATTCTTGGTCCAAATTTTTAGATCACTCTTTCTTGCTATCATCTTGCCTATATGAGTCACAGTGATACCTACGACTTGTAGAGTAGCCCCGTAGGGCTGACCTCCACTTAACAGATTCTTGATTTTGCTCACTGTCTCTTACTATTAGAGCACCCTAAGACTTGTTGCTTGGGCTATGACTCGTAAGATGGTTCTTATGTCCAATATTTTAGCAAAAATCTATAATTTTCTCCCAAAATCATGCCAACCTATCTTTTCTGCAATAACAACATAAAAACACATAAAAACCATAAAAAGTCGCATTAAGAACATACAAATTCCCTTGTTTTAGGCATTAAATGTACTGCATTTTGATAACACATCAACCCCCAACAAGGTGGTTAATGTATATACCCCTCAACAAGTTATAGCGGGCCTAGCACCCCCTATAAAGTAATTGAGGCATAGCGACCCCTCAACAAGGTGTTGTCAAATTGCAACACTATAGATACTTTTCATGAAATCAACACATCCATACAACACTTTCATCATTATAAAGTCACTTGACTCATAGGACATGCATTAGATCATCAGTTACTCAAGAACCCAAAACCAAACATTTCATCAAACACTTAATGGGTATATAATGCTAGTTCAAAATAATGTAGTTCAAGAGTGAAATCATAGAAGTAAAATAATTTAAATCAATCCACCAGCGCTTAGTAACATCCTCATGCAATATACCTTTAAACCTTTCATCGAATCTCAAAAATAGATCATAGATTCATAGCTCAAAATATGCTTAGATAGTCCATATAACATGAAACAAAATATAGTTCATAATCAAATTCATACTATGAATACCGTGAAGTAAATCAATCTTGAAACATGTAATTTACATAAAAGAAAAGATTGGGATGAGAACTTGAAACCCACATACCTCAAGTTTAGAGAATTCCTTGATGAAGATTGAGATGAGAACTTGAAGCTTGAATGAATCCCTATTGATCCAGAATGAGTTTGGGACACTTGATTTTGAGTGAAATATTTAGTTAAGTGCTTAAGTAAAATAGAATAGATAGCGATATCACCTTTGCATGTCCGCCTCAGCTTCCCATGTGGCACTTTCAACTACTTGGTTTCTCCAAAGAACCTTGAAGGAAGCAACATCCTTGTTCCTCAACCTCTTCACCGGGACCTCTTCATAAGTCAAATTGTACTCAATAATAACCACAACATCGAGAGGCACAATAGCACTTGGATCAACTAAACACTTCCTCAACATAAATATTTGGAAGATAGGATGAACCATATTCATATCATTGGGCAACTCCAACTCATAGGCCACATTAACTATCCTCCTCAACACCCTATAAAGATCTACAAATCTTGGACTCAATTTACCATTCTTATAAAAATGAACCACACCGTTCATTGGTTAGACCTTCAAATAGACCCAATCACCAACATCAAATTCAAGCTCCTTTCTCCTCACATTGACATAGGACTTTTGATGACTTTACGCTTTTTCCAACCTTTTCCATTGACAACCTTACCTTCTCCATGGCCTATATTAGCAGATCTGGACCAAAAAAATCCATCTCCCCAACCTCAAACCATCCAATTGGGTACCTACAACGTCTACCATAGAGAGCCTAAAAAAGAGCCATATCAATGTAAGGGTGATCACTATTGTTTTAAGCAATCTCAACGAGTGAGAAGTGAATTGAGCACCACGATCTGATCTGATATATGAGGGCATCCCATGCAATCTAACCAATTCATGAATGTACAACTTAGCAAAATCTTTAGTAGTATAAATAGTCTTAACTGGTAGGAAATAAGCCGACTTTGTCATTCTATCAACCACAAACCAAATGGAGTCAAAATGCTTTCTAGTCTAAGGTAACCCAACCACAAAATCTATGTTAATTTCCTCCCAAACAAATAGGATTCTTTATATCTTAGGTTAGGCCACCCGACCTTTGATGTTCCGCTTTGTTTTATTGGGACTTATGGCAACCAGAGACAAACTTAGAAATGTCTCCCTTCATACCACCTTGCAAAAACACTTCTCTCAAATCTCTATACATATTAGTAGAACCGAGGTGAATAGAATATGAATAATTATGATCCTTATCAAGAATCTTTTTTCTTAAGTCACCAACACAAGGTACACACAATCTACCTTACATAAGGGCACCATATCCTCCTCCATGGGAGAAAATCATCACCTTGCTATCTCTCACCAAGGCCTTTAATTCTAATAAGTCGGGGTCAAGATCTTGCTTTGCCTTCACCTCCTCAACCTATGAAGACATAGAGCCATCAACAACCACAATACCCCATTATCAACCTCTTCCAACCTAACTCCCAATCTAGCCAACCGATGAACCTCCCTAGTCACTTTTTTGCCTCCATCATCAATATGTGCTAGGCTACCCATAGACACTATACTCAAAGCATCGATCACAACATTAGCCTTACTGGGGTGATACTACACACTCATATCAAAATCAGTAAGAAGCTCTAACCATCTTCATTGCCAAAAGTTGAGATCTTTTATGATGAACACATATTGGAGACTCTTATGATTGGTAAACACATCAAGATACACCCTATATAAGTAATGACGCCAAATCTTTAAGGAAAATACCATGGTAGGTTACTTAAGATGATGGGTAGGATATTTTTTTTCACGCATCTTAAGTTGTCTAGAGGCAGAAGCTATCACCTTACCATTTTGCATCAATACATAAGCCACAAAAATCCGGGACGCATAATAGTACACAACAAACCCTTTCAACTCTTCCGGTAGAGAGAAGATAGTAGCATAGATAGGCTTATCATTCAACATTTGGAAACTTCTTTCACACTCATCAGTCCATACAAACTTTGCCATCTTTTGCGTCAACTTAGTCATTGGAGAAGCAATAGAAGAGAACCCATTCACAAACCTCTGGTAGTAGTAACACACTAAGGCTAAGAAGCTCTAAATGTCTGATGGAGTCAAAGGTCTAGGCCAATTCCTAATTGCCTCCACCTTCTTAGGATCCACCTTTATACCATCACTCAACACCATATCACCTAGTAAGGGTACCTATTTCAACCAAAACTTACATTTCTCATATTTTGCATACAAGTTCTCCTCTCTCAAAATTTGTGACACCACCCTTAAGTGATCCACATGCTCCTCCTCACTATTGGAATAGATCAAGATATCATTAATAAACACTACCACAAACAATTCAAGGTAGGATTTGAAGACCCTATTCATAGGATCCATGAACATAGCTAGTTCATTGGTCAAACCAAAAGACATAGTGTCCATATCTTGTGAAAAAGGCCATCTTGGGAATGTCATAGTCCTTCACTTTCGCTTGGTAATACCTGGACCGAACATCAATCTTAGAGAAGTGACTAGCCACTTGAAGTTGGTCAAAAATCCTTAGTAGAGGGTACATATTCTTAATGATGAATCTATTAAGTCACCGGTAGTCAACACACATTCTAAGATAACCATCCGCTTTCTTCACAAACAAAATTGGTGCACCCGAAGGTGATTGAATAGGCCTAATAAAACCCTTCTCCAACAAATTCCTCAATTTCTCTTTAAACTCCTTTAACTCTGTTGGGGCCACACGATAAGTGGGAATGGAAATGGGTTGAGTATCGAGAAGTAGATCTATGGAAATATATATTTCCCTGTCGGGAGAAACACCGGGAAGCTCATTAGGAAAGACATCAAGGAACTCATTCACCACTAGAACCAATTCTATAGGAAAGACTTTGGACTCAAAATCCCTAACCCTTATAAGATGATAGAGACATCCTTTAGAAATCAAATTATAGTCTCTACTACAAGAAATAAACCAACCCTTGACCACCACATCATGACTCTTCCACTCAAGGACGGTTTTATTAGGAAATTGTAATTTGATCTTACAAGTTCTACAATCAATAGAGGCATAATATGCCTGCATCTAATCCATCCCAAGGTAATATTTTATGCAAAATGAAAATAGGAAAATTTATATAGACCCTTTTAGCAATAATGGATGCATCAATACCTGTAGACAGCTCATAAGACTCATACAATAGTTCGAGTTTAACATGAAACTTTTCGGCAATAAAAGAAGTAACAAAAGAAAGAGTGGCACCCGGGTCTATCAATGCATAGGCATCAAAATAAAAGATTTTTAACATACCAGTGATGACATCGGGTACCTCGTCTACACCTCGCTTTCCATGATTTGCATATAACAGATTGTGGCTTGGTGCACCACCTTGCTGACCTCCCCTTCCCAAAGGAACTACATTTGCACCCTAGCCTTGTTGATGACTATGTCTACCCTTGTTTTGATTACGAGGATAATCAATCTTCTTATTACCCACTTGTACACAACTAGCAAACATTAGTGTTCCTTAAACATAGGCTATCATGGCATCTCCCACATCTTGGGCATATAACATTAGGCACCACAAAACCACTGACTTGGACCCATCGTTATCATCAGCAAACCTCCCATTAGGAGCATGGGAAAACCCTTGGCCTTGAAAGAATTGGCCATACTTGGGACCTTGGAACTTATCCTAAAAACGAGCCCTCTTGGCCTCATTATCCTTTCTCTTTCTCAACTTTTCCCACTCCAATTGTTTGGAATAAGTCCTGAGGCACAACAAGTCCATATCACCAATCAACATAGTGGTACGATACTCCTCATTCACCAAATTGGATACACCCATCAAAAACTTATTAATCCTAGACCTCAGATCGAAAACCAATTGTGGAGCATATTTAAAGAGTTGGTTGAACATGAGGGCACACTCCCTTACGCTCATGGACCCTTTTTTCAAATACATGAAATCCATAATTTTAGCCTCCCTTAGCTCATGTGGGAAGAATCAATTTAGATGGGTTGCCTTAAACTCCTTCTAAAGAATCACATTGTTCTTCTCCTTCTCCTCCTTCCATTGAGTAAACCAAAATTTGGCCACCCCTTGAGTTGGTAAGCTGCCAACTCCACTTTCTCCTCCGATCTATTACCCATAATAGTCAACACTTCATACACCTCATCAATAAGTTCTCGATCTTCATTCACTTTAGACCCACAGAACTCTGGTGTGTTTATCTTTATAAAGTCTCTTACCCTAGATGCCACTGTAGGAGCATGAGGGGCTTGGGCCCCCTAATTGATTTGATTGGTCATGGCTTGAGCTAGCATGGCAATAGCATCCCAGAACTCTTCATGAGTTAGTTGTTCTTCTAGTGTACAAGCTCTTATTCATCTTTGAATAGGCATAATCTAGCATAATAAAGAACATCCATTAGGGGAAAGCCTTACCTTAACTTTAATAGCACGATATAGATCAAGAAGAAGGGAAACACTCCCTAAAATGCCTTTTAGCCTCTTACTCATAGCTATGGTACACTTCAAAACCATGAATAAGAGTCTAATCAACATAATGTATTAGATGATCAGGACCACTAATAACCTAGTACTCTAAAACCTAGCTTCTCACAACCCAAGCCTAGAGTCTAGATGTGACACCACAAATGGGAACACAAAGGAACCCAAAACAAACTTCTTAGGATATTATTTTACACATATTTGGTCACGGAAGCAAGTAAATAGCAATAAAAGGATAGAAATACGGATAAAGGGGCTAAGGGAAGTCATTCATAGCTTAAAACATCAAAAAGTCATAGCTTAAACTATAAATACATAACTTGTCCAACATCACCTCTATCATAGATTACGCGGGGGCCATGACAACATTTCAGGCTCCCCCTCATAGTCATCAGCATCTAAAAAAAGATAAGATAGTTTAACATGACATAGGATCAATAGCTATTTTCCTCGGAATCGAGGACTCATAAAACTTACTTCAAGAGATAGTACTAGCCACGCAGAGAAGTAGGATGATCAGGAGGAGCTCTGGTTCCAACATAGTATTATCATGTAGACATAATGTATGCTTAGTACGTTTGAATGTACTAAATATGTAGAATGCAATGCAACAAGAGATAAGCAACATAATCAACATGCATAATCATAAGCAAGAGATAGTATATTAGCAATATCGCATGCATGATCAATGCTTGAATTAAAACATGCTTATATAAACATAGTATATGTGTAGGAAGAGACCAACTTCATAGACCAAGCAAGTTAGTACTTGGAATCCAAGGCCTAGCAACCCTTGGAAGGTGATTGAGTCAGCTACCCCTCAATTTATAGTACAAGACTAGCACCCCACTACAATGTGGTCAAGGTATATACCCCTCAACATGGTAGTACAAACATAGCATACCCTGACAAGGTAGTCAAGGTATATGCCCCTCAACAAGGTAGTGTGGGCCTAGCACCCCCTGACATGCTGATTAAGGTATAACACCCCCTCAATAAGGTGTGGTCAACTTGCAACACCATAGATAATTTTCATGAATTCAACATATTCATACATTACTTTCATCATCATAAAGTCACTTTACTCGTAGGCCATGCATCAGACCATCAATTACTTAAGAACCCTAAACCAGATGTTTTATTAAAAACTTGGTGGGTGTGTAATGCTAGTTAAATTTCAAATAATTCAAGAGTGAAATCATGTTAGATATATAATATAAATCAACCCACCAACACTTGGTAACACACTCGTGCATTATACCTTGAAACACTTCATCAAATATCAAAATAGATCATAGATTCATAGGTCAAAATATGCTTAAACAATCAACATTTCGTGAAACCCAACATAGTTCATAATCAAATTCATAATAAGAATACCTATAAGTAAATAAATCTTCAAAACACGTAATCTATATAAAATAGAAAATTGGGCACCATGGGTGGAAGGACCCAATGGTTGAAACATACATACCTCAACTTCGGAGAGTTCCTTAATGAAGATTGATATGAAAACTTGATTCTTGAATGAATTCCTTAAGATTTGAAATGAGTTTGGGACACTTGGTTTTGATTGAAACATTTTGCTATGTTTTTTAGAGGATTTTGGGGAATATCTTAAAAGATATGAGGTTGAAAAATGATTGAGTATAGGTGTTTTTACACATAGAGAGGCTTAGGAGCAAGATCTAAAGGCCCTAGATTGAAATAAGAAACAGGAGAAAAAATAACACTGATCCGCGCCTTGGCCACGTCTCTCCAGGTGCGTGGATCATCTTTGGAATTCGTAAATTTTGAAAAATAAAATTTTGATATGGCTGCTCTAAAATTGGGTTTAGATGAATTCACACTCAATTTTGCCCCGTGATCAAAAATATGAAGTCAAATTTTTTATATCACATGTGGATTTTGAGATATATATAAATTATGATTATGGGTATTTTTGAGGCACAGTTTTGGGCACATTTTGGGGTGTTTCACGAAGTATAGGGTATGCCCTATGAGTTTCTTTATATAAAAAATAGCCTGGTAACTGCTGAATGTGATTTAATGATTGAGGAAGACATACATACTAACTTGAGTTGCACCAGTGTGATTGCATTTTGCCTATTGATATAGAGATATGTTGACTAGGAGATGATGTACTAATTATATGTCATACTATGTCCTGGTTCTATTATAGACATAACTCTTTGGAGTCTTGTTGTCCTTGATACTATCATGAGCTGTGATTGTCCATGTTTTCTCTGGGCAATGGGGATTTATGATATTGTGGTATACTTGGCCTTAGATCAGTGTGGCTCTATGGCGTTTTGTGATTTATATATGCTTCGATGTTCTGCTAATGGTTTTTATGCGTTGGTTCTGTCACATCACAATAGTGTACCCTTAGCTTGGCTGGCAATTGTAGAAACATTGTTGATTCCACAAGAGAACTAGCTGGTCTCATTGACATATCATCAACTCAACAGTAGAAGAAGAACATAAAAAGTAAGATATCGTGTGAGTGAAATATAACTCTACTATATTATAGTTTTCGAATGAAATAAGTTGAAATATGAAATAGTCATCAAATCCTCCAATCAAATGTCTATGAATCCTCTACTAAACAATCTAGATTGTACGATAAGAAGCCATAGAAACCCAAAATCAAGAAAGAAAAGTGCTAAATGAAACTATGAAGAAAAAAGGCTCCTCCGGAAAGCATAGAGGGCTCACATCTATGGAAGTGTACTGATCCAAACCTCAATGATGCATGGGCAAAATTCCCCTAATAGCTATATCTACACCATAAAATGATGAATGCCCAAATGGACATCAGTACATTGAATATACTGATATGTAAAATAGCTCAAGAAAATAAATCTCGATTTACTAATCTAGACTCAAGGACTCTTGCTCAATCCAATACATGCAAGTTTAAAGTAAATCATGCTCTTAAAATTAACACACTCAGTAAAAATAAACTTAGTTTGAAATGATCATGTCAATCAAGGCTGCTTAAGAGTTTCTCTCAATAGACATCTAATCAGATCACAATTTGTTTGGTCATGCACAACAAAGGCGACATCGTTGCCATGCCCATCTTATACGTGCCACAGTAAAGGACAATCTACACTCTCTTAGATCTATAGTAAATATCAACTTGTGGTACAAGAGATGCTAGAAGGAGTTGCATGACATCCTACACAGGTGACATAGTTCCGTGGGTTAAAGCAAATGTTTACTTGCTCCCAACTTAGAGCTTGGTACTCCTCCAGTACTAAAACATTATCAACTCAATCAATCAACTCAATCTCCAAACTCTTAATCAATCACATCAAATTATCAAACTCATTGGGTTACATCATCTCAACTAATCTCAGATACACATCAACTTAGTCAATCAATGCATACAATCAGACTTGACTCAGACTTAGACGGTAATTTACGCTCACTCAAATTGACTCATCATTCAATGTAAGTAAGTGTCATGGTAGTATAATTGATCATGTTTGTTATTATTTTCATGATCTATCATGCTCAAATTTCTAAACTCATCAACTCAACATCAACTCAAACCTCAACTTAATACATGCATAGAATTTCATAGAATTATGGAATTTAGGGCTCACGTTAGAAAGTATGAAACTTTACCCCAATGTTATATGAAACCCATGTAATGCAATAAGTACCTCATATATTATCAAGACAATTCCTAATAAATAAAGAATTTTAGTTAAATTTCAAAAATCTCAACTCTTTTCCAAATAGGACTCAAGAAGATGAAAGGGGTATGTGAACGGATGTGGTTTAATACTTTAGTAAGCCTTGCAAACCTGGGAATAGAAGAAACAATCAAACATCAATGAATTCTCTTGTTAGAATCAAGACACCTTGCTCTTCTTCCTTTTCTAGTATTCTTCATGAAAGCCCTAAGTGTGATGATTGGTGGAAGACTATGCTTAGAGTTATATTTTAGGACTTAAATTATGTCCAAATTATCCAAGGGTTAAATTAGAAAGGGTAAGAATAAACAAAATTATCCTTTTTAATCTATTGCTTGTGTCTACTAAATGTTGTCTACGTGTTTTAGAGCATTCTACTAGTCCTAGATAGCCTCTCGTGAAAGAGAGGTCTGAAAATTTGAGTTACTGGAAATTAGCACAAGACCTCTTCTATGAGCCATAAATGTTTTAAAGATCGTAAACTACATCTCAATAATTTGGTGTTTTAAAATATGAGTCACTATAATTTGTCACAATGCCTCCTCTACAAGTCATAAATGGTTCTAAGAGTTTTAAATCTCCTCTCTTACCTAGGCCTCGGACATAGAAAATTTCACCAGGTATTCTGGGGGTTTTACAAGACCCATTCTTCAAGTCATAAATGGTCCTCGTGAACCTTCTTTTTCAATTTTTCTCCATCTATTTTTGGTATCATATGTGTCTACATTCTCTCTAAATAATGCAGAAGGAATTAGGGGGTGTTACATTATCTCCCTTTTGGGATCATTCATCCTCCAATGAAGAGAAACCTAGGGATTTAGGTTAAGGCAAGAATCCTTCTTATGTACTCTAGTAATCAACTAGGTGTCATCCCACCCATGCAATCAATAAATCAAGAAATTCAGTAAGTAAACAATTAAATAGTCAATATATCAAATGACTCCTCACTGAGACTATAGAACTCCATCGTGTATCATAGTACAAATGAGAGATAAACTCAAGGAATAGGAATTTAAGAATTTAGAGGGAATTAATTACCATCAACTCTATCATCATCAGTAGGCAGGAACAAATGAGGGTATTTCAACTTCGTATCCTCCTCCGTCTCCCAAGTAGCTTTTTATACTAATTGGTTTCTGCACAATACTTTGACAGATGCAATCTCTTTAGTTCTCAACTTGTGAACCTAAAGATCAAGGATTTGGAGATGAACCTTCTCATGACTCAAAATGCCCTTCACTCCAACACTCTCGATAGGCATAACTAACTGTGGATCTCCCAAGAACTTCTTGAGCATAGAAATGTGGATGACTGGGCGGATGGATGCTAACTCTTCTAGTAACTCTAACGCATAAACTATATGGCCTCTCATTTTATCATTTAATAGGCGCTAATGTACCTTAGGATCAACTTTCCCTACTTTTTAAACCTTATCACACTCTTCATGGGTGATATTTTCAAATACACACAATTATTGACCTCAAACTCTAAGTCTCTTCTTCTAACATCTATGTCAGATTTCTGTCTACTCTGTGCAATCCACAACCTTTTTAGAATGATCTTTACCTTCTACTTAGCATGGTAAACAAATTCTTTTCCAATTAACTATGCTTTACCTACCTCAAATGATCCAATAGACTATATACACCTCCTCCCATAGAGTCCCTCATATTGGGCCATCTGAATGCGCAAACGGAAGATTTTGTTATAAGCAAACTTTGTCAAAGGTAATTATTCATACCAATTACTAGATAATAGTTCAGGCTATCAACATATCCTCTAATGTATGAATAGTACACTCTACTTGTCCATCGATCTATAGGTGAAAAGTAATGTTAAGGTGCACTTTCGTACCAAAAAGACCTCCTAAACTAGGTAGTGAATTGGGCTCCTTCTGCTTATGCACATCCTCCTTTAACTATAATAAAATAGGATATTGATGTTGTTTCTCCTTCACCTCTACTACTAAAGGTGATGTAGACCATTATGCATAAGAACTCTTCCTTCGCTAGATTCATCTAGTTGAACTCCCAATTGTGCCAGTCGGTAATCCTCTTTGGCCAAATCCTTTTTCTCTTCCTCCACATAGGCATGGCTCTTAATGGACAACTTGCTAAGAGCATCAGTCACTATATTAGCTTTTTGTGAATGGTAAAGGATGCTTATATAGTAGCCTTTAAGAAACTCAAGCCATCTTCTCTGCATTAAGTAAAGCTCTTTTTGGGTGAAGACGTATTGTAGGCTCTTAGAGTGGCGCCATAGTTTAAGAGCAAACACTACTGCCACCAACTCAAAGTCATGAGTGGGATAGTTCCTTGCATGCAACTTAAGCTATATAGATGCGTAGGCAACAATCTTCCCCTGCTACATCACCACATATCCTAATCCCACTCTAGAAGCATCATAGTAAATGACAAATCCATCTGTCCCATGACGCAAAGTCAACACTAGTATAATAGTTAATCTCGTCTTCAGCTCTTAGAAGCTTCTATCACACTCGTCAAACCTTTTAAACTTGACCTTGTTTTGAGGCAATTAAGTCAACGGTGTAGATAGGGAAAAAATCCATCCAAAAGCCTTCGATAATTGCTAGCTAATCCTAGAAAACTCCTTATATCAGTCAGTACGGTTTGCCTAAGCTAGTTCTTAACCTCGTCGATCTTTGAGTGTCCATTCAAATTCCATCTTCAAAAACCTCATTGCCCAAGAAAGCCATGGATTTGAGCCAAAAACCATTCCTCAAAAACATTGCATACAACTCATTATCTTTGAGAATGTGCAAAGAAATCCTCAGGTGACTGGCATGTTACTCTTCATCTCTAGAATACACATAAATAATGTTGATGAACACTTTCACGAACATGTCAAGATACTGCCTGAATACTCTTTTCATTAGGTCCATAAAGGCTGCAGGTGTATTTGTTAACGTAAAAGACATCACTATGAACTCGAAGTGATCATATTGCATTTGAAAAGCCGTATTCGGGATGTCACATTCGCTCACTTTCAATTGGTGATAACATAACCTGAAGTCTAACTTGGAGAAAACATTTGCACCCTATAGTTGGTCAAACAACTCATAAATCTTCAAAAGAGGATACTTATTATTTATTGTTACCTTATTCAACAAATGATAGTCAATACATATCCTCAGGGAACCATCCTTCTTTAGCACGAAAAAGATTAGAGTAGCCCATGGAGAGATATTCCGCCTTATTAATCCTTTTTTTAGCAAGTACCTTAGCTACTCCCTCAACTATTTCAACTACACAGGGGCTATTCTATATGGTGCAATGGAAATAGGTTGGGTGTCAGAAAGTACATCAATTCCCAAGTCGATCTCCCTATCAAGAGGGACTTTGGGTAGATCCTCACGAAATACATTAGGAAACTTACTCATGATTAGGACAGACTGAAGAGTAGGGGTTCAAATTCATCAAACATGACTTACGTGATGTGATAGATACATTCCTTAGAGATCAATCTTTGGGACTTAAGGTAAGAAATGAATTTACCCTTTGGTGTAATAGAATCTCCTTCCACTCAATGATAGGCTCATTTAAAAACTAAAATTTGACAGTTTGGGTTGTGTAGTCAACAGAGGCATAGCATACATGAAGCCAATCCATAACAAGGATCATATTGAAGTCAACCATCTATATGTCAATTAAAGCAACAAGTATATCCCTAAGATATAAGCACACCACACAACCTATATAGTTTCTCTCGGCTAGAATGGGCTCACCTAAAGTAGTAGAAGCAATAAACGACTCAAGCAAACACTTAAGAAAGATCTCAAATCTGCCAGCCACATATTACATCACAAAGGAACAAGTGGCACTTGGATCAAGTAAAGCATAACAATGAAATGTAAAATCTCAAGCATACCCATCACAACATCTGGTGCAACCTCTTGGTCCTGTTTATTAACCATCACAAACAGATGGTTTGTCCCACCACTTCCCCTGAAGCAGTACCTCTCTGGTTACCCCTCGCTAGTTGTACTATTGTAGAGGATTGGGCCTTGTTATCCCACATCGAACACTCCCTCTGAAAATGCCCTTGCTAGCCTTACTTATAGCAACTATTCCCACTATCACTATATTCTCTCAGATGCATCCCAGTATATTTCCCACAAGGTGGCTTCCCTTCAGATCCAGGAGTCATAATGACTTGAGACTATGGACCCTATGCCGTAAAGTTTGGCTGACCTTGGGACTTTTGATCATACCTTTGGCTCAGGGTTGGTGCACTTGCTAAAGATGGTGCATAGCTAGAGAACCTCTTCTTAAAATAAGACCTATCTCCTTTGCCTTGCTTGGTCTAGTTGTACTCAAGCCCTGTTGATTTTGCCTTCTTACTCTGTCCATCTTCTATCCAACTAAGTTTGTTGTGCATAAACCATCATTCTGGACATATCAATACCTGAAATCAGCTATGCGGCCTTGCACTCCCTCTTTATATTTCTACCTAAGAAGGATATGAATTATCTGATCCTTACTCTCATATCCTGGGGCATACCTAGACAACTAGAGGAAATTCAGGATGTACTCTTTAACAGTTACCATCTTATTTCAGATTCACAAACTCCTCACCCTTGCCTCTCTCTTCTCCTGAGGAAAGAAGTGATCAAGGAAGGCACTCTCAAAATCATCAAATGCAGGGGGATCAGTATCCTTAGCTCAACTCTTCTTCCCTTGTGGTATAAGACATTATGCACATCTTTGAGCTGACAACAGCAAGCTCCACTCCTTAAGTCTTTGTTATATGCATAGTTTTCAACATATTCCACCTCTCATCAATGAAGTTCTGAGGGTCCTCCTTAACCTTTGATCAAGTGAAGATCGATGGTTTTATCCTAAGAAAGTCTCTCAGTTTGGTGTCTGTCATTGCCTCTTGGGAGCTAGAATTAGGAGTCTGCAAACCTTGACTCTCTCTCTAGACAGCTACCATTTGTGTGATCATAATGATAGCTATTTTGAAATCAACCTCTTTGGTAGGAGCAGGTGGAGTGGTACATGTCACACGAACACTAGCGGTTCTGACTGGTGAACCTAGATCGCTCGATCCTATCTGAGGAGTTACCTCTAGAATAGGGTTCTCAGCATTGATGGTTGAAGTATTCCTTTGTGTTATGGTTTGTTTAGGGGGCATGATTTGCAAGCGCGTAATGCACGAGTTAGAAGATAGAGTTGTAAAATTTTAACATTATTACACGAACTCAGAATATAAAAAAGTGTAATAGTTCCTAATTTCCTATAGCCTCTTGCTTATAAAGTGTGGTGCATAACATACCCATAAATAAGACTCTAGCAGACACGGCTTTGTACACTCCTTAGGACAGTTCAACTTTATACTCTGATACAAAGTTTTTCATGGCCTAGGAGGGTACCTTGGAGTGGCTAACACTTGAAGAACCATTGTTGATTCCCCAAGATAAACACCTGACCTCATCGTCACATTATCAACTCAAAAGTGGAAGAAAGAACTCAAATAGAAAGACAACATGTGAGTAAAATATAACTCTTCTGCATCATAATTTTCAAATGAAATAAGTTGGACTATAAAATAATTATTGAATCCTCTATCAAATGTCTTTGAGGCCTTTACTAAACAATATAGATAGTGTACTAAACAATATATATGGTGCCATGATAGGTCTTGGATACCTTAAATCAAGAAAGAAAAGTACTAAATGAAAATAATAAGAAAAAGGGATCCTTCGAAAAGCAAGGATGGCTCACTAACTCTGGAACTGTACTCATCTGGACCTCAATAATACATAGGCTAATGTCCTCAATACCTGTATCTGCATTGTAAAATGATACTGGCCTAAATGGATGTCAATACATGGAATATTTTGGTATGTAAAATAGCTCAAGAAAATAAAGCTCAACTCACTCATCTCGACTAAACAACCTATGCTCAACTCAGTATGTGCAAGTTTAAAGTAAATCATGCTTTCAAAATATACGCAGTTAAAATAAGCTCAGTTTTAACTATCATGCTCAATCAAGGTTGTTTAGGAATTTCTTTTAACCGGCGTCCAATCCCATCACCTTTAGTTTGGTGATGCACAATGAATATGATATTATTGTCATTCCCATCCTATACACGACACGGTAAAGGATGATCAACTTTCTGTTGTCTCCAAAGTAAATGTCTACTTTTAGGACAAGAGTTTCCAGATTGAGCTGTACGACTATGTTACACTGGCAATGTAGTTCTGTGGGTTAAATTTGATGTTTACTTGCTTCCAATTTGTTGCTTCAGTCTCCTCCCAAGACTAAAACATGCTCAACTAAATCAATAAATTCAATGCTCAAATGCTCAATCCATCACATCAAAATCTCAACCTCATTGGGTTATCTCATCTCGACTCATCTCAGTTACTCATAAACTTAGTCAATCAATGTTGATAATCAAACTTTACTCATACTCAGATGGTCATTTAGACTCACTCAAATTGACTCATCATGCAATGCAAGTAAGAGTCATGTAATTATAATTGATAATGTTCGTTATGATTTTCATGCTCTATGATACTCAAATTTCTCAACTCATCAATTCAACGTCAACTCAAACCTCAACTCAATATATGCATCGAATTTTATAGCATTATGCAATTTAGGGCTCATGTTTGCAAGTATGAAACTTTATTTGGATATCAAATCAAGCCCACGCAATGTCATAAGTACCTCATACATTTTAAGGATAGAATTTACGATAAAACAAGAATTTCAGTAATAGGATAATAAAAGTTCTCGAATCTCAACACTTTTCCTAATTTGACTAAGAAGATGAAAGGGGTGTGTGAATGGATATGGTTCCACATTGTAGAAAACCTTACATACCTAGGAATGGAAGAAACTTTCAAACATCAATGAATCCTCATGCTAGAATCAAGACTTCTTGCTCTTCTCCTTCTTCTAATGTTCTTCAAGAAAGCCCTAAGTGTGATAATTGGTGGAACAATGTGCTTAGGGTGGTATTTCAGGAGTTAAATTAAGTCCAAAACGTCTAAGGGTTAAATTAAAAAGGCAAAAATAGACAAAATTAGCCTCCTTAAAAATTGTCGCCTGAGTCTACGAGACCCCATCTATTGGTTGTAGAGCATTCTACGGGCCAAAGGCAGCCTATAATGAAAGAGGGGTTTGAAAATATGAGTTACTAGAAATTGGTACTAGACCTCGTATACGAGTTGTGAAATGTTTTACGAGCCATAAACTACCTCTTTTAAATAAGGAGTTCTAAAATTTGAGTTACTAGAATTTGATATAAAGCCTCTTCTATGAGTTGTAAACAGTTCTGCAAGTCATCAACATCCTCTCATATCTAGGCCTCAAACTTAGAAAATTTCACTAAGTCATCCAGGGGTTTTATGATACCCATTCTATGAGTTGTAGACCTATTTACGAGTCGTAAATGGTCCCCGTGAACCTTCTTCTTTAGACTATTCTCAGCATCATCTCTATATTCACTCCAAATTAGGTATAAGGATTGGGGGGTATCACAGGTTCTTCCCATCTTATTGTAGGGTATTTATTGTATTTTAGAAATGTAGTGATTGTGATTGTTTAGGTTGAATAAAGTTTTTTTGATACCTAGGTTATGAGGTCGTCGCCTACATTCACTTTGGGAACAACATGACTTTGGAGTTTCAGATCCAGATATACTGGTTCAGTGTGTGACTATTTATATCTTATTGCAGATAATGCTCCCCATCACTGTTAAGCACTGGAGGCCACATCTGTAGAGTCTAAGTCCTGGGTGACACACCCCATGGACTTGTGTCCCAACGGTTGATATTGTGATCATGCATGACATATGCAGATTCTGAGAACTAAGCGCTGAGTGAGTTTTACATCGTGTACCCCTTGATTGATGGACTGTTGGATTGGGGCCCATGATTTACACTTTGATGATGACACACTATTAGTGTTCTAGGGGGATTTTTTCTCTCATGGAGGATATGTCCCATTTTTACATTTATGGTCATACCACTTGGCCCTGGCTGAAGGCCTAACTAGAGGCTTGGTCGGAAGACCTATGGGTTAGAGTCCTAAGTGATATTAGGGTTCGAGTCCCCTTGTGACACTTCGTCTGATAGGTCGAGGACTTAGTTACTATTATGATTTTTGGTCCCCTCAACAAAATTTTAAAGTCAGATTTTCGATATCATGCATGGATTTTGCAATATATAAAAATTATAATTTTGGGCACTTCTAAGATACATTTTCGAGGACTTTTTGGGGTCATTTCAACTGTCATCTACTTTCGATTTCCTATTCCTCACTACCTTTGTCGGAATCATGATAGTAGGTAGGTCTAATGTTGGCCACCACCAAATATCCATCAAAATGAAGTGATATAAATAATACATGCAAAACCCTAATCAAAGAAATGCAAAAATTTTAGGTTATTACAAGTCAACTATTGATGGTTCCCACAACCCCAAGTTGTGGGTGCTTAGCTACTCATGGTTAAGGTAATATCAATAATAATTAAAATAGATGACATATTGGAGAGTTTACCCAAAACAATGAAGAACAAGAGGACCTCAAGTTGCAAACCTCGAGCTTGGATTAATGGAGAATGAGTACAATGGGATTTTTGCAATCTCCAAAAGTGGGTCTTCAAAATTAAAATGGAAATCTATGCTAAACCCTAGAAAAACCCTTACAATATTTAGGAGAGAATATTTAAAGTGTTCTACTAAATATTATATTTTGAAGTCCTACTTCTATAACCCTATCATTAAGTATTTAAATTATTTAGAATTTCACACTAAAAATTAAACAGAAAAAATATCTAACAGCAGGCACATCGTCCAGGTACGACTCATAGGTCACCTAATGAGTCATAGTCGGGTTCTCGTTGTCAGTACTTGGCACTTTACACTTAACTATTATGTACCACTATTATGAATCATGGCTTGCGCTAGAACTCGTATGCTCCTCTCATAGTCTAGGCCTTCAGTTCTTGGTCCAAATTTTTAGATCACTCTTTCTTGCTACCATCTTGCCTATACGAGTCACAGTGATACCTACGACTTGTAGAGTGGCCCCATAGGGATGACTTCCACTTAGCAGATTCATGATTTTGCTCACTATCTCTTACTATGAGAGCACCCTAAGACTCGTTGCTTGGGTTACGAATCTTAATATGGCTCTCATGTCCAATATTTTAGCAAAAATCTATAATTTTCTCCAAAAATAATGCCAACCTATCTTTTCTGCAATAACAACATAAAAAACATAAAAACCATAAAACATAGCATTAAGTACATGCAAAATCCATTGTTTTAGGTGCTAAATGTGCTGTATTTTGATAGCACATCACCCACTGACAAGGTGGTTAATGTATATACCCGTCAACAAGTTACAACGGGCCTAACACCCCCTACAAAGTAATTGAGACATAGCAAACCCTCAACAAGGTTTGTCAAATTGCAACACTATAGATACGTTTCATGAAATCAACACATCCATACATCACTTTCATCATCATAATGTCACTTGACTCAAAGGCCATGCATTAGATCATCAGTAACTAAAGAACCCTAAACCAAACATTTCATCAAACACTTTATGGGTATATAATGCTATTTCAAAATAATGCAGTTCAAGAGTGAAATCATAGAAGTAATATAATGTAAATCAACCCACCAACACTTAGTAACACCCTCATGCAATATACCTTTAAATCTTTCATTGAATCTCAAAATAGGTCATAGATTTATAGCTCAAAATATGCATAGATAGTCCACATTTCATGAAACTGAATATAGTTCATAATCAAATTCATAGTAAGAATATCGAGAAGTAAATCAATCTTGAAACATGTAATTTACATAAAATAGAAGATTGGGATGAGAACTTGAAACCCACAAACCTCAAGTTTGGAGAATTCTTTGATGAATATTGAGATGAGAACTTGTAGCTTGAATGAATCCCTTATAATCTAAAATGAGTTTGGGACACTTGATTTTGATTGAAATATTTGGTTAAGTGTTTGAGAACGTTTTGGAAATATCTTGAACGATATGACGTTGAAAAATGACTAAGTTAAGTATGTTTATGCATTGGGAGGCTTAGGCCCAAGACCCAAAGGCCTTGGACCAAAACAAGAAAATGGAGCAAAAATAACACTGATCCACACCCTGGCCACGTTGCTCCAAGGGCAAGAATCGTCTCTGAGATTTGCAAATTTTGGAAAATAAAATTAGGGTAAGACCCATTCCTCTATTCAAATTTACCCCTTGATAAAGAATATGAAGTCAGATTTTCGATGTCATGCATGGATTTTTAGATATATGGAAATTATGATGATGGCATTTTTGAGACACAATTTCAAGCACTTTTTGGGGTGTTTCAATATATCCCCCTTGTGAGCATTCGTCCTTGAATGTAGAAAAATGTTTACAAGAAAAGTAATCATGATTAATCAGCCCTAACAAGAATGCGATAATGAACTTAAACACCATTTTGAAAAATCTCAATATAAGTATCAAAATCACCATGAACCTGTAAACATAAACATGAATGCATGCATACGGCATAAGGATTGATACATAAGACATCAAATCACATATGCGACTTAGAATTAATACCTTAGGCTTAAGTAGAATAGAATAGATAGGGATATCACCTTTGCATGTCCACCTCGGCTTCCCATGTGGCACTTTGAACTAGTTGGTTTCTCCAAAGAACCTTGACAGAAGCAACATCCTTGTTCCTCAACCCCTTCACTTGCCTATCAAAAATTTCCACCGGGACCTCTTCATAAGTCAAATTTTCCTCAACAATAAACACAACATCAAGAGGCACATTAGCACTTGGATCACCCAGACACTTCCTCAACATAGACACATGGAAGATAAGATGAACCATATTCATATCATTGTGTAACTCCAACTCATAGGACACCTTAACTATCCTCCTTAACACCCTATAAAGACACACAAATCTTGGACTCAATTTACCATTCTTATAAAAATGAACCACACCCTTCATTGGTGAGACCTTCAAATAGACCTAATCACCAATTTAAATTCAAGATCCCTTCTCCTCACATCGGCATAGGACTTTTGATGACTTTAGGCATTTTTCAACCTTTTCCATTGTCAACCTTACCTTCTCTATAGCCTCTATAAGTAGATCTGGACCCAATAAATCCATCTCCCTGACCTCAAACAATCCAACTAGGGACCTACAATGTCTACCATAGAGAGCCTCAAAAGGAGCCATATCAATGCTAGGGTGATAGCTATTGTTGTAAGCAATCTCAATGAGTTAGAAGTGAATTGAACACCAGGATCTGATCTGATAGATGAGGGCATCCCTTGCAATCTAACCAATTCATGAATGTACAACTAAGCAAAATCTTTGGTACCATTGATAGTCTTAATTGTTAGGAAATAAGCCGACTTTGTCATTCTATCAACCACAAACCAAATGCAGTCAAAATGGTTTATAGTCTAAGGCAACCCAACCACAAAATCCATGTTAATTTCCTTCCAATTTCATATAGGATTCTCTATATCTTAGGCTATGCCACCCGGCCTTTGATGTTTGGCTTTGTTTTGTTGGTACTTTGGCAACCAGAGACAAACTTAGCAATGTCTCTCTTTATACCACCTTGCAAAAGCACTTCTCTCAAATCTCTATACATCTTAGTAGAACTGGGGTGAATAAAATATGAATAATTATGATCCTCATCAAGAATCTTCTTTCTTAAGTCATCAACACAAGGCACACACAATCTACCTTACATAAGGGTACCATCTCCTCCATGGGAGAAAACCTTAATTCTAATAAGTCGGGGTCAATATCTTGCTTTGCCTTCACTTCCTCAACCTATGAAGACATATAGCCATCAACAACCATAATACCCCATTATCAACCTCTTCCAACCTAACTCCCAATCTAGCCAACCGATGAACCTCCCTGGACACTTCTTTGCCTCCATCATCAATATGTGCTAGGCTACCCATAGACACCCTACTCAAAGCATCGGTCACAACATTAGCCTTATCAGGGTGATACTGCATGCTCATATAAAAATCCATAAGAAGCTCTAACCATCTTCGTTTCCATAGAATGAGATCTTTTTGGGTGAACACATATTAGAGACTCTTATGATCGATAAACATATTAATATGTACCCTATATAAGTAATGACACCAAATATTTAAGGCAAATACCATGGCAGGTTATTCAAGATCAAGGGTAGGATATTTCTTTTCACGCATCTTAAGTTGTCTAGAGGAAGAAGCTATCACCTTACCATTTTTCATCAAGACATAACCCACAAAAATCGGTGAGGCATAACAGTACACAACAAACCCTTTTAACTCTTCCGGTAGAGACAAGATAGGAGCATAGATAGGGATATCATTCAAGGTTTGGAAACTTGTTTCACACTCATTAGTCCATACAAACTTTGCCTTCTTTTGGGTCAACTTAGTCATGGGAGAAGCAATAGAAGAGAACCCATTCAAAAACATATGGTAGTAACCCACTAAGGCTAAGAAGCTCCTAATATTTGATGGTGTCAAAGGTCTAGGCCAATTCCTAATTACTTCCATCTTCTTAGGATCCACCTTTATACCATCACTCGACACTATATGACCTAGTAAGGATACCTCTTTCAACCAAAACTCATATTTCTCATATTTTGCGTACAACTTCTCCTCTCTCAAGATTTGTGACACCACCCTTAAGTAATCCACATGCTCCTCCTCACTATTAGAATAGATCAAGACATCATCAATAAACACTACCACAAACAAATCAAGGTAGGATTTGAAGACCCTATTCATAGGATCCATGAACATAGCTAGTTCATTGGTCAACCCAAAAGACATAACCATGAATCCATAGTGCCCATATCTTGTCAAAAAGGCCATCTTGGGAATATCACAGTCCTTCACTTTCCCTTGGTAATACCTGGACCGAAGATCAATCTTAGAGAAGTGACTAGCTACTTGAAATTCGTCAAAAATCATTAGTATAGTGTACTTATTCTTGATGATGATTCTATTAAGTTACCGGTAGTCAACACACATTCTAAGAGAACCATCAGCTTTCTTCACAAACAAAATCGGTGCACAACAAAGTGATTGAATAGTCCTAATAAAACCCTTCTCCAACAAATTTCTCAATTGTTCTTTCAACTCCTTCAACTCTGTCGGGGCCACACGGTATGGGGGAATGACAATGGGTTAAGTATTGTTAAGGAGATCTATGACAATATCAATTTCCCTATCAGGAGGAACACTGGGAAGCTCATTAAGAAAGACATCAAGGAACTTATTCACCGCTAGAACCAATTCTATAGGAAGGACTTTGGACTCAAAATCCCTAACCCTTATAAGATGATACAGATATCCTTTAGAAATCAAATTATAGGCTCTACTACAGGAAATAAACCAACCCTTGACCACCACATCATGACTCTCCCACTCATGGCCGGGTTTGTTAGGAAATTGTAATTTGATCTTATAGGTTCTACAATCAGTAGAGGCATAATATGCATGAATCCAATCCATCCCAATAGCCATATCAAAATCCACCATTTCAATGTCAACAAAATCACAAGGTAATACTTTATGCAAACTAAAAATGTGAATATTTCTATAAACCCTTTTAGCAATAATGGATGCACCAATAGCAGTAGACACCTCATAAGACTCACACAATAGTTTGAGTTCAACATGAAACTTTTCGGCACCAAAAGAAGTAACAAAAGGAAGCGGGAACCCGGGTCTATCAATGCATAGGCATCAGAATCAGAGAATTTTAACATACCAGTGATGTCATTGGGTACCTTACCTACCCCTCGCTTCCCATGAAAAGAATATAACCGATTGTGCCTTGGTGCACCACCTTGTTAACCTACCCTTCCCAAAGGAACTACATTTACACCCCAGCCTTGTTGATGACTGTCTCTACCCTTGTTTTAATTACGAGGATAATCAATCTTCGTATGAACCACTTGTCTACAACTAGCAAACATTAGAGTTCCTCAAACATAGGCAATCATGGCATCTACCACATCTTGGGCATATAACATTAGGCACCACAAAACCACTACCTTGAGTTGGTAAGCTGCCAACTCCACTGTCTCCTCCGAACTATTTCCCATAATGGTCAACACTTTATACACCTCATCAATAAATTCTCGATCTTCATTCACTTTAGACCCATGGAACTCTAGTGGGTTCATCTTCATGAAGTCTTCTACCATAGATGCCACTATAGGAGCATGAGGGGATTGGGCCCCTTAGTTGATTTGATTGGACATGGATTGATCTAGCATGGCAATAACATTCCAGAACTCTTCATGATCCAGTTGTTCTTCTAGTATACAAGCTCTTCTTCATCTTTGAATAGGCATAATCTAGCATAACAAAGAACATCCATTAGGGGAAAGCCTTACCTTAACTTCTATAGTACAACATGGATCAAGAAGAAGCGAAACATTCCCTAAAATGCCTTTTAGCCTCTTACTCATAGTTATGGCGCAATTCACAACTATGAATAAGAGTCTAATCGACATAATGTATTGGATGTTCAGGACCACTAATAACCTAATCCTCTAATACCAAGCTTGTCACAACCCAACCCTAGGTCTTAGATGTGACACTGTGAATGGGAACACAAAGGAAACCAAAATAAACCTCTTAGGATATCATTTTACACATCCTTGGTCATGGAAGCAAATAAACAGCAATAAAGGGACAAAAATACGGATAAAGGGGCTAAGGCAAGTAATTTATAGCTTCAAACATAAAAAAGTCATAGCTTAAACTATAAATACATAACTTGTCCAACATCATCTCTATTATAGATTATGCTGGGCCCATGACAACATTTTAAGCTCCCCCTCATAGTCATAAGCATCTAGAAAAAGATAAGATAGTCTAAACATGAGATATGATCAATAACTATTGCCCTAGAAATTGAGGACTCATAAAACTTACTTCAAGAGATAGTACTAGCCATACAGAGGAGCAGGATGATCAGGAGGAGCTCCAGTTCCTACTTAGTGTTATCATGTAGATATAACATATGCTTGGTACATTTGAATGTACTAAAAATGTAGAATGCAATCCAACAAGAGATAAGCAACATAATCAACATGGATAATCATAAGCAAGAGATAGTATATTAGCAATATTACATGCATGATCAATGTTTGAAGTAAAACATGCTTATATAAACATAGTAAATGTGTATGAAGAGACCAACATCATAGACCAAGCAACTTAGTACTTGGAATCCAAGGCCTAGCAACCCTTGGAAGGTGATTGAGGCAGCTACCCCTCAATTTATAGTATAAGCCTAGCACCCCACTACAATGTGGTCAAGGTATATACCCCTCAACATGGTAGTATGGGCCTAGTATCTCCTGATAAGGTGGTCAAGGTATATGCCCCTCAACAAGGTAATGTGGGCGTAGCACCCCCCGACATGGTTATTAAGGCATAACACCCCCCACAACAAGGTATGGTCAACTTGCAACACCATAGATAATTTTCATGAAATCAACATATTCATACATTACCTTCATCATCATAAAGTCACTTTACTCATAGGCCATGCATTAGACAATCAATTACTCAAGAACCCTAAATCGAATATTTTATCAAAAACTTGGTAGGTGTGTAATGCTAGTTCAATTTCAAATAATTCAAGAGTGAAATCATGTAAGATATATAATATAAATCAACCCACCAACACTTGGTAACACACTTATGCATTTTACCTTGAAACCCTTCATCAAATATCAAAAAATAGATCACAGATTCATAGGTCAAAATATGCTTAAACAATCAACATTTCATGAAACCCCAACATATTTCATAATCAAATTCATAGTAAGAATACCCATAAGTAAATAAATTTTAAAACATGTAATCTATATAAAATGGAAAATTGGGCACCACGGGTGGAAGGACCCAATGGTTGAAACGTACATACCTCAACTTTGGAGAGTTCCTTGATAAAGATTGATATGAGAACTTGAAGCTTGAATGAATTCCTTAAGCTCCGAAATGAGTTTGAGATACTTGAGTCTGATTGAAATATTTGGCTATGTGTTTGAGAGGGTTTTGGGGAATATCTTGTAATATATGAGGTTGAAAAAAGATAAAATATAGGTGTTTTTACACATATAGAGGCTTAGGACCAAGATCCAAAGGACTTAGATTGAAACAAGAAATAAGAACAAAAATAACATCGATTTGTGCCCTGGCCGTGTCTCTCCAGGTGCGTGGATCATCTTTGGAATTTGCAAAGTTTGGAAAATAAATATTTGGTATGGTTGATATAAAATTGGATTTAGATGAATTCCCCACTCAATTTTGCCCCGTGATCAAAAATATGAAGTCAAATTTTTGATATCACGTGTGGATTTTGAGATATATATAAATTATGATTATGGGTATTTTTGAGGCATAATTTTGGCCACATTTTGGGGTGTTTCACAAAGTATAGGTTATGTCGTATGAGTTGATTTATACAGAAAATAGCCTGGTAAGGGCTGAATGTGATCTAATGCTTGAGGAAGACATACATACTAATTTGAGTTGCACCAGTGTGATCGCGTTTGGCCTATTAATACAGAGATATGTTGACTCGGAGATGATGTGTTAATTATATGTCATACTATGTCCTGGTTCTAGTATAGACATAACTCTTTGGAGTCTTATTGTCCTTGATACTATCATGTACTATGATTGTCCATGTTTTCTTTGGGAAACAGGGATTTATGATGTTGTCGTATACTTGGCCTTAGATCGGCATGGCTCTATGGTGTTTTGTGATGTATATATGCTTTAATGTTCTGCTAATGGTTTTTATGCATTGGTTCATCACACCGTTGGAGTGTACCCTTGGCGTGGCTGGTAGTTGTAGAAACATTGTTGATTCCACAAGAGAACCATCTAGCCTCATTGACACATCATCAACTCCATATTAGAAGAAAGAAATTAAAAACCAAGACATCGTGTGGGTAAAATATAACTCTACTATATTATAGTTTTCGAATGAAATAAGTTAGAATATAAAATAGTCATTGAATCCTCCAATCAAATGTCTATGAAGCCTCTAGTGACCAATCTAGATGGTACCATGAGAGGCCATAGAAACCCAAAATCAAGAAAGAAAAGTACTAAATGAAAATATGAAGAAA